>MU224006.1:234966-263714 GCA_018584345.1 Thuja plicata
GTAGCTGTGGTGACTCGGTAGATATATTGTCACTCGGTAACCACTGGTGACTCGGTAGTAACTGACTTCTCGGTTATCTTCGACTGATGACTCGGTGACTACCGTCTGCTCGGTAACTGCTGTTCTTTTCATATGCTCGGTGACTTCCTTACTGCTCAGTTTGAACTGTTTGATCTGTGATCTTTACTGAATGCTCGGTATAGGCTGTGGACTGAGTGATAAGCTCGGTAAGCATTCAAAACCAAATAAGTGTTTTCACTAAGTGCATTCACTGATGAAAAATATATCATTATTCCAACACTAATTACTTAGTTGATAATTTCCTAGAAGACACTAAATATGATTGGATTATGTTAATCAGATTTAGGTGTCTACATTTTTCCCCTCTTCGACATAGTGTTAGAATAACACTATTTTGAAGACGTTTAAAATAATAGATGATGCAAAGATGTGACATAGGAAACAAAGTTTCCCTAGAATGATGATTAGAATTGAGTTAGAATAGAATGATGAATAGGGTGATGACCCCTTGAGAGGGCGGCAGGAAGAAACAACGAAGCCCTGATGATGTCTCAAAAAGACTGTGAAGAGAGTGAGGAAAGGGAAAGAGAAGAAGAAGGGGGATTCAAGTTTGCATCAAGGATGAGGGATGAGATGTGGGGGATTAGGAGGGATTAGGTATGGGATCATTGCTAGGATGGGAGGATTAGGATCATTGCTGGGATGGTACGATTAGGATCATTGTTGGGATGGTAGGATTTGATTGGTAGGATAAGATGGCTGCTGAGGTTGAGAGGATTGATTTTTCTAGGGAGTAGATGGGGGGGGGAGTTTCTTGAAGCTTGAGCGAGGAGTATTTTGAGGAGAAATATTGCCATGTATTTTAAGCACTTATTTTGATATAGCAATGCAAGAGACCATGCCAAGGTTACTAGGAACATGAGGCCTTATCACCAGGGTTGTAGAGGATTGACACAATAAACACGAGGGGGTTTCCCAGCATCACACATGAATCCCAAGAAGAACCATGGTCAAAATGATGCTAGAAAATCCCATAAGAAAATGACATTTCCCAAGTGCAGCATGCGAACCCAAACAAATTACATATATGCAAGGGTCATATCCGACTGACTCACAAGAAGAAAAAAAAAAGATCAAGTTCCTTATCCCAGGTGTATCCATTTGCAGCATACCATGATATAAAGAATCATGGCAACCTTGAGGAGGAGAACAACTGAAAGAAATCAGGAACGATAATTAAGAACCAAAATCAAATTTCAAGATAAAAAATTCAACAACAAGACGCCTTTTGCTAGAGAGATCAATGATATGGGATGATGGTTGGATTGATTTAATTTGTGATTGCAACCAGGTAGAACAAGAGGAAGGATACATCCTATAAGGACCCAGTGTAGGTGATGTGATTGGATTTAGGTCAACATGAGGAAGGATACATCCTTCACGGACCCATTTCCATGGAGTGTCAAGTGTGTATCTAATTGGAGAAAAGATGTACTAAGATCAAATTGTTGAAACATGATTTTGTCAAAAGGAACTTGCTAAAGCACAAGATTCAGAATGGAACTGAATCACTTTCTGCAAGGAGACCGACCAATGACACGAGATATGTACAAGCGGGACCGGACACAAGACTAGACTAACACAGACAAGATATTTACATGACTGAAGCTCAGGAATTGGGATAGGATGACATATAGATAGTAAATACTGACTATTAGATATAGGATGATATTTACAAAAGCTCAGGATATAGGATAGGAGGACCGGTGCAGACTGGTGCACGCGAGAGTTAATCATCTAGGAAATATAGGTAATTATTAGGCCAAAGCGGATTGGGACGAGGGAGATGGAGGAGAATGAGATTTTGATAGATAATGATACAACCCACTATGTGTGGTGCCTGATTGCTAGGTTTTCACCACACATACTTGTCCAAGGCACCTGATTGCCAAGTTTTCACCATTGGACAATTTATTTTCTTTTTTTTTTTCTATCATCAAGGTGTCTGTTTACCAAATTTTCACCAAGATAATGATTTTTTTAGAAATTTTTATACTTTTAATGGTATTTTTTAGATAAATGGGAATGAACAACCAGCTGTTAGGCATAGAAGCACCTGAGATGAATGATGTTGATGGGATCATTCAAAGGTTCTCCTTTTGGAGTAGATAACTGATATGCTCCAGAACCGAAGCACATAGTTGATAGGGCATATTAATGCCATGCTATAGAAGCCCTAAGACATACTTTTGCTAGGATATTTTCCATGTTTTTATCATGTTTATTATACTTTTCTAGATACTTTTTACATATAACTGCTACTATGTGACATGCTGCCACTGATTTTATTTTTTGATTGGAAATACTTAAAAATTGCTGTGCCTAGATGAAGATACTAGATTACTTATTTTGGAAATATAGTATGTCTTTTTGAAATAAATATATTTATTAAACATGAATGATGAATGGGTATCTTGATGTCTATTATCATAAATGTCTCTAACATCTGGAGTGTAGCGCACCAAAGTAGCAACTATTACCTTGACAGGTAAAACTGTGCTCATGTTTTGGACACTCGACTTGGTCATACAATAGGTGCATAAAAGGAAGCCTCAGGCGCGGTGCAGATGGATTTAGGATGATCAAGGTGGAAGAAAGAAAGCAAGGACTGGGAATCATAATAAATTCTCAGAGGAAATCTAGGGAAGAGTGGGAAGTTGGATTTGTTGTCAAAAGCATTTCCTTCCTCTTTCATGGATTGATTCAATCTCAAGTTTTTTAGTTTTCTTTCATGTGTAGTAGGGTTGTAATAAAAGCTCCACCTATGTTTATGGTGTGACTAGATAGTAGTTAGATGTTTTTACTTTAAATAAATCCCCACTCCTGTGTGAGAAGGAGGGCGTTATCAGATATAGTTTACATTGTGTTTTCTTTAGAATTGAATTTGTAAGACACTTTTGAACAATAGCAAATGAAGTTTTAAATATATAATTCAATATAATTGAGTTTGGATACTCACTCAAGGGGGCCCACTTGGTGAGGATTCTAGGTTAGCTAGATAGTTTACATATAGTTTAAATTCCCTGCATCTTGGTTTTATAATTCTGGTGTCAATACGGTTCCTGCAGCCATAAGCCGCAGGGCAGTCCAGAACTTCTTGCAACCAAAGAGGTAGAGATGTTGAAATACTATGATTATGTTTTCCAGTCTTTTCAAGTTATATTATTCCTTCAAGTACTTTCACTTCCATATTTTCTTTCCAGCATTCTTTACAACTTTAAAATAGTTTTCTTTCAAAAGAAATTTACTTCTTCTAGCCATAGCATGGTCTGAGTTAAAATCCTTGGTGCATATGCTTTGCTGACCCATTTGAAGTAACACTTCCCTGGGTTGATAAATTAAATGAGTTTCTAGAAAGGAGGATAACTGCTTGGTTGGATGTCCAATCCCTGAGTTATGGTACTTTCCTAGTATTTGATACCTTAAGTAGAACCGATCATTTTTGGTGCCACTGCTTGGGACGGTGTGAAGCCAAGTTTTTTCCCTCATTCATTGGTAGATTTCAATTCCAGCATGTACATCCTTTTTTTAAATAGGGTTTTCTATAAAAAAGTCTTCCACTCCACTGCTAAATTTTTTCACTTACCTGTATGCATAGAAGAGGACGAGATGCTCTAGGAAGGTACTTACCCAACTAACCCAATAACCATTTAGGAGACATCTTTGTACCAAACAAAGACAAAGAGGAGGGTCAGTTTTTGGATGCAATTGTCAACCATCCTTTATCCAAATCATCATCATCATCTTCAAAAGGTGATGCGCTGTACTTTCACATTTTAGAAAGAGAATTGGAGTTTAATCCATTTGCAGATGCCTTAGCCAATCCTAGAATCCAAAACCTAGACAATCAAGAAGAAAATCCATTACCTCTAGTCATTTACCAACCACAGGGTCTTCCTCAATGTCTTTCCAGGATGGTGAATCCCCCTACCTTTCCATTTCCCGTTACTGATCAACATGCTAACAATAACCTCAAGAATATTCCTTCATCAACTCTTCCCAAATTTTATGGTCTAGTGACCTGAGACCTAGATACCTTTCTCTTTGAGTTTGAAATCCTCTACCATAGTTATGAATACACCATGGATGCCCATAGGCTCAAATTGTTCCCTGTAACCCTTAAAGAGTCTGCATTATGATGGTTTATGGGCTTAGGTCAGGATGTCTTTCATAATTGGGATGAAATTAAGGTAATGTTCCTGGAGAAATACAAAGAATACTATAGGGGAAATGATATGAGAGGGGATGAACTTCAAAATGACCCAGAAGGAGGATGAAAGCTTAGAGGATTATGTGTCGAGATTTTTGTTCAGCCTGTGGAAAAATACTCATCATCAACTTAATGAGGAGTCTTAGAAACTTCTCTTTATAAGGGGCATAAATGAATGATGGATCTTATGGCCAAATGGGATATCACCAAATCCACATGGGGTGATATCAAGAAAGTCTGCCTTAATTATTCAAGAGGTTTGGCAAAGAAGGGCAGTGGATACAGAGCCACCTAGGGAAAAACTATGGGTACTGGAGCCTCAAGGGAAAAAATCACACATTTGTTGTTTGACTTTAAGCAGGTTATTATCAATAACATGGCAACCTAGTTGGACACACTGTAGGCAAAAAGAAACATGAGGAGGCCGAAGCTATGCTAGCAGAGTTCTATCCACATTGTAGATAGAAGAAGAGAGATTGTCATTGCAAATTGGTCACCAACATGGAGACTGTGCAGCTACCCACTGATTACAATCTAATTGAAAGGGATGATGAGCAAGTGTTCTTTTTTGCACAACGATGACCATGGGATCAAAGATAAGGTATGCCTTAGGACCCACTTACTTTTACTGATCCATTTTATGGTAATCAAAGGAAAAAACCTATGAATAATCAATACCCTCCTTGGAATAATCCTCAACCTCAATGGAAACCTTTCCCAAGTCATCAATGACAAAAAACCTAAGGGAATTGGCAACAACACCAAGGAAATTTGCAACAAAACCCTGAGTGGCATGGAGGTCAGCAATGGCCAAACCAGCAGCAAAGACTCCTACAGCCACCACAATAGCCAAAATAGCAAGCCCTTATACCACCTTCTGTAGCCATAGTAGCATCCCCTAAGCCTACTCAACTCCCTGCAAAACCTCAACTGAATCCTAATAATAGACCACTAGCACCTCATAAAAATGTCTATTGAGTAGATCCAAACTATTACCCTGCATACGTAATCAATGACATTCATTTACGGTCTGGCACAACTCTGCTCACACCTCCTATCATAACTAAAGTAACCCCAGAGGAGCCTCTACCTCAAACCATGCCAGAGTCTACTCCAGTAGGTCCAATGGTATTACCAACACGAGTGAAACCAGCTCAACCTCCGTTCCCACAAAGGCTGCGAGTTGACAACTCTAACCCTAAGGAAGAGGCAACCTTCGACATCCTAGATTAATTAAAGAACATCAATGTTTAATTTCCATTGTTCCAGGGAATAAAGGATGTGCACACATATGGGAAGACTATCAAGGAGGTATACTTTAAAAATTTTGGTCATAAGTGGAAGGACCCACAGACAGTCCATGTCCTAGGTAAACTTGCTAATATCATGCTCGGAAAGATAGTGGTTCCCAAGTATTCTAATCCTGGTAGCCTAGTTGTTGAAGTAATCATAAATGGGAAAGCCATAAAAAATTCTCTAATTGACCTAGGTGCTAACATAAATGTTATGACAAAAGATATCATGCAACAAAGTCACATCAATACCCTCCAGGAAACACCAACCATCCTGCAGCTTGCAGACAGTTCCACAGTAAAACCTGATGGGGTAGTGGAGGATATAGTTATAGTGGAGGATATAGTTATTGATCTTGAAAATTGGTCTTACCCTGCCGAATTTATGATCCTCTTGCCTAAAGCCACATTAGGAGGCTATCCTATAATTCTTGGTTGACCTTGGCTGGCTACTACTAATGCCTTTATCAGATGCTGCTCTGGTGATATGACCATTTCTAAAGGTCGGGATACTAAGACATTAGCTTTATATCCGCTAGCACAATAACAAATGGATTTTTCCCCACCAATATGGCCTAACATTGGAGAAGAGGCCAAAGTAGTCAATTCAGTAGCCCAACTCATCATATTAAAAAGGGACCCATTCCTACAACTATAGGAAGAGGATAACATAATCACCAACTTTCTGCAAAAATAGTATGGTCATGATTCAACATCCATTAATTGTCTCAATCCCCATAGCTGCTCGCTGCAAGCTTTATACCCTGAATGTGTGACACCTTCCTCTCCTGTAGTTGAGAACCTCTACCATCAAATTCTTCCCCATGAGGTCCAAGCACCTCCATTAATGGATGCATCTATGGTAAAACTCACAAAGAAGTTGGAAGTCTCACCTGACCATTGCCTGCATATTAATAGCCAACTCACATACCAACAACATACATTATTGAGCACTCTACTGAAAAGCCATGCCATGGATTTTTATTGGGATTATTCTGACATGACTAGTTTGGACCCCAAACTATGTACCCATTGAATCTTCCTAAAAGAGGACAAACATCCTTTCAAACAATTCCAGTGGCGCATAAACCCTGTGTTAAGAGAAATTGTCAAGACAAAATTAAAAAAGTTACTGAACACTTGTTTTATCTACCCAATCTCTAAAAACTAGTGGGTCTCACCTTTAGTTATTGTCCCAAAGAAAGGAGGAAAGTGATGCGTATGTGTCAACTATAGGGAACTTAAAAATGCCACCAAGAAGGACCATTTTCCCTTGCCTTTTATAGACCAAGTCCTAGATTCCCTTGCAGGAAAGTGTTATTTCTCTTTGCTAGATGGCTATAGTGGCTACAACCATATTAGGATCCTTCCTGAAGATTAGGAGAAAACAAACTTCACATTCCCTTGGGGAACATTTGCATACTTTGTACTACCTTTTGGCCTCTGTAATGCCCCAACCACATTCTAGTGTGCAGTTATTAGCATTTCACTGATATCTCCCATGATTGCATGGAAATCTACATGGACGACTTCACAACTTATGGGGAAACCTATGAGGAATCAATAGTCAATCTGGGAAAATTTCTTTCTAGGTGTAAGGAACATAATTTATCCCTCAATAGAGAGAAATTCTTCATGATGATGTAGAAAGATGTGGTGTTAGGTCACTACATCTCTGCCAAGGGAATACAAGAGGATCCAGTGAAAATTGAAGTCATCATGAACCTTCCTACTCCAACCAAGAAGAAGGATGTCCGTAGATTTTTGGGACATGTTGGTTACTAATGGAAATTCATAAAGGATTTCAAAAAATTAGTTAGGCCCATCTACTCCCTTCTCATAAAGGATTCAGAGTTTATTTGGACAAACTCTTGTGAAGAATCCTTCCTACAGCTGAAGAAGGTACTTACATAGGCATAGTTCTCAGAGGACCAAATTGGGCATTACCATTCCAAATCCACATAGATGCTTCTGACCATGCTGTGGGTGTTGTTCTAGGCCAAAAAGATGGGGCAGTAGAGCATGCCATTTACTTCATCAGTAAGAATCTACATGGTGCAGAGTTAAACTACACAGTAACTGCAAAAAGAACTCCTAGCTGTAATTTATGCACTGAATAAATTTTTCCACTATATAATTAGTTACCCAATATTTGTGCATACTAACCATGCAGCCATCAAGTATTTGGTAAACAAGCCACTATTTCAGGAAGGTTTTCCCGATGGCTCCTATTGCTACAAGATTTTGACATCATGATAGTGGATAAACCAGGAAAAACCAATGTAGTAGCTAATTTCCTTTCCAGATTATAGAATGCTGATGACCCCCAGGTCATAGATGATAGTTTTCCAGATGACCACCTATTTTCTATTTCCACTTATACACCCTGGTATACTGGCATCGCCAATTATTTGGTTACTCAAAATGTACCACCACATTTCTCTTCCAAGGAAAAAAGGCTATTAATTGAAAAGACTTTCAATTTTTCTTGGCTGACGGACTGTCTCTTCTACACTAACCCTGATGAGATTTTGAGAAGGTGTCTCCGAGAGGATGAGACCTATGATATACTCCATGCCTTCCATGATGAACCTTGTAGTGACCATTTTGCATCTAGATGTATAGCCATGAAGATACTCAACACTGGCTATTACTGGCCCACTCTCTACAAAGATGCATCCAATTACACTCACAAGTGTGATAGATGTCAGTGTATGGGCTGCCCCACCAAATTAGATGAAATGCCTCTATTTCCTTAGGTAATAGTCACTCTATTTGATAAATGGGGAATATATTTAGTGGGACCAATTCATCCCCCATCAAATGAAAACTCTTACATTCTGGTTTTTACTGACTATGTTACTAAATGGGTGGAAGTGTAGGCGATAAAGCATACAAGGGATAACAGGGTTCCACAATTTTTATATGAGGAAATATTTACCAGATATGGTGTTTCAAAGGAACTAGTCATAGACCAAGGATCTTAGTTCACTTCAAATCTGATCATTGCCCTTATGGAGGAATACAATATTCGCCACAGGAAATCTAGTCCATATCATCCCCAGGCGAATGGTCAGGCCGAAATCACCAATCGAGAAATAGAGGCCATCCTCACTAAGACAGTTCAGTTTCACAAAATAGACTAGAGTAGCCACTTATAGGAAGTTGAGTGGGCCTACTGCACCACATGGAAAACCCCAACAAGATTTACACCTTTTGAATTGGTGTATGGTAAGACAACTCTAATGCCCATTGAGTTTGAGCATAAAACTTCATGCACCCCATTATAACTCAACTTAAATCTTCCTATAGCATAGTAAGAGAGGATCTTGTAGCTTAATCATCTATATGAGATATGCAAGGCATCTATATAGAACACCAAATTGATACAGCTTCAACGCAAGAAATGGCATGATGCACACATACGCAATAAATGGTTTGTTCCTAGTGACTGGGCACTTCTATATGACTCCGAATTTCATGAGAACCAAGGTAATCTTACAACTCATTGGATAGGCCCTTATGAGGTTGACAAAGTGTTTTCTAATGGTGCAGTCCAATTGTCTACAATTGACCCTGTCTGCTTCAATTTATTGGTCAATGGTCAGAGACTTTGTCTGTACCATAAACCCACCACTAAAGCAGAGTTCCTACAGAAATTTGAAGACACTTCTGCAGCCAAAGAACCTCCTCTAACTGAAGACACTCCTACAGACAACGGACCTCCTCCCTCTAAAGACACTCCTGTAGCTAAGTGGGGAAAATTTTTTCTCCGCTTGTCTCTTTAACTTCACTGCACATCAGTCATAATAAAATTTTTGTTTCCAACAAAAATCTCTCTCCGCAATAAATTTACCATCCCATCACATCCCATCAACCTTTTCTTCCATTTTCACTTATGCTTCCCATCATTATTATGTCACCCGTTACTTTTTCACTTTGAACATGTCATCCAATCTTTCCAGATTTGGGCATTTATTCATGATTACACTCTAGGTACACCTTCATTTATTGTTTGAAACAATTTTTTGTTCATTAGACGTCATTATAAATTACATTATAATTAATCTTCATGCTTCATCCAAGTGCTGTTGTGCTTCCTCCCCATACATTTGAGGAAAATTGTCATAATTTTTGTAGGGGGCAGTTTGTTAACTCCTTAACTCATGTTTTTTCCATAATTACCTTAGCGTCAGCAGTACTGTGTAGTCATTTTGCAATTAGTTATGACAACCCCAAATGAATGTGAAATTCTCTGGCTAGTTTTTAATTTTTTGAACCCAACTCATATTCCCAACTCTGGTTTTTCAAACTTCTCCTCTACTATAATCCCCAAAACCCTATACCAAGTACTTATCTAGCATTATTTAGTCTTAAGCTTAGGTAGAATATAGGGCAACACAAGAGGAAAGAATTGTTATTGAGGATACATAGAGCAAAGTTCTGAAAGAACTATTTTCATTTGCAGAGGAAGGTTAAAGTGAATTAGAGTTTTGGGGTACATAATTTTTTGGTAACAATGAGAGGACCACCCATACGCCATGAGCCAGGGGATCATTTATCTTTATTGCAGGATCAAGCAAGTGTTCAAGGCTTTAACTGTGTGGGCTCGCTTACTTATTTTGTCAGACTCTGTGGTTACAATAAGGCTATAATAGTTGAATTCTTGTGCACTTACATTAATTGGGTTGCTTATGTGAAGGGATTAAGGGTGGAAGCTTTAGAAGCATGAATTGCAGAGGTTTCAAAACTTCCTACGTCAGGTGAAGTGTTTCCTCATGAGCATGACACACGAGTAGCTAGGGCAGAATTCTCCTTGTCCACAGACAATGCATTAGAAACTAGTAAGCAGGGGGTGAAGAGAACATCTATTCTGAAGGATTACTCCCAACTGGCTGTCCATGTATAAGCTTAGAATAAGTTAGAAAGAGGAATTTAAACACAACCACTCACCACAGATTGATCAAAATTTTGGTAGAGAGGTCTTTATGGGATAGTTCTCCTATGACATGGGAATAATTTATTGCTGCACCCAATGTATAGTTATGATGTGAAGGGCCACAACCTGGATTAAAATAACCACAAGAAAATGCTCCTGAGGAAGATGCACCTGAGGGTAAAACTATTATTTCAGAGGCCATGCATGAAATTCCATCTTCTTCAAAGGTTGAGACAAAGCAAACCACTCCGGTTAAACCAAACCCTAGGCTAGGGAGCGGTCAAACCAAGGGTTCTTCAGATTTACAAACCTTACAAAGTTTCTAGAGGAAGAAAAAGGGAAAAGAAAAAATAGCTACAGATACTGAGGGGAAAAATCCTATTTTATTAGAAAACCTTGTTTCTCCTGCAGTCATACCACTGAAGAAACAACGGACATCACAGAAGTGCCCTACTATGTCTACATAAATTACTCCATGGTGAAGTAGTTATTTAGGCACACCTTAGGTAGAAAAAATGGATTCACCTACGATGATGGGGTCATCTCCTAAAGATCCAATTAAGGAATCTTTAAAAGAACAACCAAAAGAAGAGGATCCATATACAAAATATACAGACATTATGGAAATAGATCCTGCAACTAAAGAAAGGGGTTTAGAAATAAAGGATTTGGAAACAATATGCATGGGGGTAGAATATGCTAAAGAAATAGATAAGCCTTCCTCTCAGTGGGAAGATGATCAGGGGAAAGAAGCCCTAGTTCCAACCCTAGAGGAATTACCCATTGATGGGTCAGACACAGTCACAATAGTAGAACAGGTAACTACAACTACTTCAGTTCAAAAGAAATAGGTAACTCCACACTCCCTTTCCATTGACTATTTTAATCAGATACAATATGAAAATTCAATGTGGGAGTTGGAAAAAGATAGATTAAAAAGTGAATTAGGCAAGAAACAACACGAAGTGAAGTTGCTATAGAAAAAACTAGATTCAATAACACATCTAATTCCACAGTTGATAGAATGCAAACCACCACCTAGGCTTTATGTCTTGTTCTTAAAAGAGAAATTTTTTATGTATAAATTGATGAGGGTCCTTCGGGATCTACACCTAGGCATAGATACACCACAAGAGTTTGTGGCTACTTATGAAATATCCCTAGACTTTATTCAAAATCTATTGTGTGAACTTTACTTGTATAATTATTTTGTTCTTGTTGTTCCTTTTTCTTGCTGTCATAAAACATACTCCTCAAAGGATTCACTCTATTTATCCCTGACACTAATCAAGCATAGAATAGGACAACAGTAACAAGGTCTTGAGACCTCCTTCACTTTGAGCTCCATAGACTCAGGTGGGATTACCCTTGAAAACTTAGAATAATGAAATCACTGAATTATTCTAGTTTTTCTAATGGTGGAATTACAGGAAATGATCACTGTAACTTTTACTAAAACAGACCAAACTGAAAGTAAAGATTGATTCTTAAAGGTGATAATCATTAAACTGAACAAAAATAGATCAGTGCTCAATCTGAGGGCATGGATTCATCTATGAATAATTCTAACCAGCATGAATGAAAACTAAACTTAAGGCAATTACAAGATCTGACACAAAAATAGATATACCTTATATATCTACCTCAGTACATTTAGCAAGACTAATCGATTAGATTCATTTGCTACCCTGAACTTTGTTGAAATATCTCTAAGGCATATTCTCTCCTTGAAAGAACCCTAGAAGTATCTCATATATCTTCCTTACAGACATATAAATTAAAAACGCTCCTTGAACATTCAATTTAAACAAAATTCAGAATGCTAAAATGAAGACAGAAAATCCACTAAATGCTTCAGAAACTGTGAACTGGATTTCATTCAGAAGTCATCATCAATTACTGCATTCACTAGAGATTTCTCCAAAAAGACTAGATATATTGCAACTGACTTAGTAGTATTCTTGGATAGAAAAATGACCATCCTTGTACCAGTCATCTTGGTGTCCTTTTATAGCACAAGGATACAACAAGCTACAGACATCTGGGAAGGATAATTCAACCGCGTGTAACAAAATTCTGCAACAGCTAATTCACAAGGTGGCATCTATTTAACACAGTTTGTTTTTCGTGGCTTAACCATATCTGATTCATCCTTTTTTCTTCCCATCTATTCTTCTTTGATGGTAGGCCAATCAAAAGGAAACAACTTCCACCTCACCTGGCATCCATGGCAGCTCTGGCCTCAGACACGTATTTAGCTCTGTCTCTTTTCTTTTTTGCACCATGCTGTGCTCTGTTTGCTATTTCTTCATTCCTAGAAAGATCCTTGCGAGTGAGCGACGCACTCCTGCTATTCACTTGGTCATATAATCGCCATCCATCCTTGCTCCACTTTTCATCTTATGCAAGTGAGAAATACTTTCTTCATCTTTAACCAGTCACACACTCGCGAGTTAACATTTCATATCACCTGAGTCTCAGAGACTGAGCGACTATGCATCTTACTTCTTAGACATTCCATCATCGCATACTCACGAGCTGTTTAAACTAACTTTTGGATTTTGAGTGGGTGAGCGATGACATTTTTTTTTTGACTAGTCGCTAATTTGCAAGCTGACTTTTCTTTCACCTTCATTGACTAGCGACTGAGCGACTGCATTAAATCTCTTTGTCGCAGGCCTTTGTCACTAACCATGGTTCCATCTCAAGACTTGGCGACAATGTGCATTCTTAACCTTTGGCTGACCTGAGTTACAATCTGGTGATTATGCGACACAATTGAAATCAAAGTCGTGCACAGTTAACATTAACTTGTCATTGATTCTGAGACCTTGCGACTAGCCGTTACCCTTAACCATCACGGTTATCTCCTTGTCGCCAAATGCTTAATTTCTATTTCAATACTACGCGACAATGCTTAGTCTCCAAGTCGGGGGATATAAGTCCTTAATGTTCAATCTTACCTTAACAGGTCATAAGCACCCTTTTTCACTTCTGACGACTGCGCAACAGACCTTAATCGCCAAGTCAGGAGGACTTTTCTCTTAGGGCACTTTTCTTCTTCAGACTTCGTGACCACCGTTGGATCTTCTGATTCTTTCATCTGATGGCCGTCATTTAATCGCTCAATATTTCTACCTGCCCTTAAATCATTTTCAGACATCGTGACAGAAGGCAAAGCACCTTAGTCTCATTGTCGCTGAATCCTTTTTCTTCTTCTGGCGACCAGGCGACAACCCTTTAGCGTCCACCTGCCTTATGACACATGTCACATAGTCATTGGTTCACTTACTGCAAACTGAAGAACTAAGTCATTATCCTATTCTGGTGACATCCTGACTGAGGATTCTGCAAACCACAGACGGTTAGTCATGAAGTCTCAGTCAAAATATCTTAACCGCCATTCTATTTCGAGACCACGTGACTGAAGGAAAACTTAACTGTCAGCTTTGGCTTGATTTGGCGACAATGCAACATGAAGCAATCGCTGAGTCTGGGAACAATTTCATAACTGTTAATATTTTCTTGCGATCACCCGACTAAGCAGTGGGTCCCTCCTTCATAAAGCTTTATAACATGGTCATCTTGCGACTACTTGACATGAAGAAATCGCTGAGTCTCAGAAGGCCAAAGGAATATGCTGATTTTGAACGAGACTACACGACATAAGGAAAAAGCAAAGTCGGGAAGACATTTGGAATATTCATTTGGGGTAACGCGACAAGGAGACTTCATTTAATACATGTGCTAAGTGAATGGAAAAAGTAATAGAAAAATAGAATGTGCCACGAATTAGGGTTTATTTTCATCGGCAAAGCACTTGGTTTTTGAAACGAGAAAGCCCGGGAAAAGCAAAAGACCAAGAAATTCAAATTTTTTACAAGGCAGTGCTAACAGTGCCCTCTAATGCCGATTGGAATCCTTTACTGTTTATTGGAGATATCCACTTGTACGCTTTAATTTCTTGGTCTAATAATGAAATCAACTATGGGGAAAAATTTAGAAAATATAGTGGAGTGGAGCAAACTATCACACTACCGTTGCAACCCGAGAGTGGTAATCCTCAAAGAATGTATTGTAATTGGATGGAAATAGTATATGGAATGAGAGACTCTACCAATCGGAAAAGGATACTGAACATCAGAGAGGAGGTATTTGCATCATTTGAATGGCTCTCTTTATCAGATGGACACATGGAAGCAGAAGGGTTGAGTCAAAGATGGGAAAGATTACCATTGTCATTAAAGAAGGCTGAACCTCACAGCCTTATCAACTTACAAGCTATTGTACAAAGAGTTCAATGATATCTATGACTGGGCAGGAAACCTCGTCTTGAAAGGTGGCTGCCACTTTCCTTCCAACCCCCTCTTCTCCTGTGGCCACTATATAGCTATATTGACAATGAGATAGATGACCAGTTAGAAATGAGAAGAGAAATCAAGATGGAGCGCAACAATGGTTATTACTAGCACGTGGGCACTGCTCTGACTAGTGAGACATAGGAAGGGGATCTTTGAGTCCTTTCAAAGATCAGAAATGTATCGGTGCCTAAGGACATGCATTAGTCTTTGTAGGGGGCAGAAATGATAGGGCATATTAATGCCATACTATAGAAGCACTAGGACATAATTTTTCTAGGATCTTTTCCATGTTTTTATCATGTTTATTATGCTTTTCTAGATACTTTTTACATATAACTTCTACTATGTGACATGCTTCCACTGAACTTATTTTGTGATTGGAAATACTTAAAACATGCTACGCCTAGATGAAGATACTAGATTACTTATTTTGGAAATATAATTATGTCTTTTTGAAATAAATCTATTGCTTAAATATGAATGATGAATGGTTATCTTAATGTCTATTATCATAAATGTCTCTAACATTTGGAGTGAAGCGCACCAAAGTAGCTACCATTACCTTGAACAGGTAAAATTGTGCCCACATTCTGGACACTTGACCCGGTCATATAGCAGGTGCATACAGGGAAGCCTCAGGTGTAGCACTGATGGATTCAGGATGATCAAGGTGGTAGCAAGAAAGAAAGGACCGAGCATCATAATAAATTCTCAAAGGAAATCTAGGGAAGAGTGGGAGGTTGGATTTGTTGTCAAAAGCATTTCCTTCCTCTTTCATGGATCGATTCAATCTCCAGTTTTGTAGTTTTCTTTCATGTTTAGTAGGGTTGTAATAAAATCTCCACCTATCTTTATGGTGTGACTAGATAGTAGTTAGATGTTTTTCCTTTAAATAAAGCCCCACTTTTGCGTGAGAAGGAGGGCATTATCAGATATAGTTTATATTATGTTTTCTTTATAGTTGAATTTGTAATACATTTTTGAGCAATAGAAAATGAAGTTTTAAATCTACAGTTTAGTATAATTGAGTTTGGATACTCACTCAAGGGGGCCTACTTGGTGACAAATCTAGGTTAGCTGGATAGTTTTCATATAGTTTAAATTCCCTGCATCTTGGTTTTATAATTCTGGTGTCAATATAGTTCCTCCAACCACAAGCCGCAAGGTAGTCCAGAACTTCTTGTAGCCAAAGAGGCAGAGATGTTGAAATACTATGATTATGTTTTCCAGTCTTTTCAAGTTATACTATTCCTTGAAGTGCTTTCACTTCAGCATTTTCTTTCTAACATTCTTTACAGCTTTAAAATAGTTTTCCTTCAAAAGAAATTTACTTCCTGCAGCCATAGCATGGTCTATGTTAAAATCCTTGGTGCATATACTTTGCTGACCCGTTTCAAGTAACACATCCTTGGGTTGATAAATTAAATGAGTTTCTAGAAAGGAGGATAGCTTCTCGGTAAGATTTCCAATCCTTGAGTTATGGTACTCGCCTATTATTCAATACCTTAAATAGAACCGATCAACAGTGATGATATATGGCCCTTTACTTACCTTCCTTTCTCGATCAATACCCACTTTCTGATTTTCTTTGAGCACAAAGTCCCCTACCTGGAACTAGTGTTGGTGGATTTTCTTGTTATAACTTCTCTTGGGTTGATTTTTATATACAACTAGGTGATCATAGACTTGCTGGTGCTTTTCATCTAGTAGGTCAAGCTGTGTGAGTCTATTTACTTTGTATGATTCTTTAGTAATTAGGTCTTTCAGAGATACCCTAAGGGATGGTAATTCAACCTCAATTGGTAAGATGACTTCAGCACCATAGACAAGGGAATATAAAGTGGTGCCAGTAGGAGTGCAAAATGAAGTGCGATAGGCCCAGAGTGCAGGGTTGATTTGGAGATGCCAGTTGCGGCCAGTATCATTGACAACCTTCTTTAGGATTTTGAGGATAGTTTTGTTGGTTTCCCCAGCTTGGCCATTACCTTGGGGGAAATATGGACTGGAATAGTGATGGCGAATATGGAGGCGCTCATATAGATCATCTACATGATGGTTTTCAAAGGGTGTTCCATGATTTGTGAAGATGGTGGATGGGATATTGAAGTGGAAAATGATATGGTAGAGGATGAACTTGGATATTTGAATGCCTATCATGAGGGTAAGAGGAATTGCTTCAACTCACTTTGTGAAGTACTCAGTGGCTGTGATGATGTATTTATGTCCCTTAGAGGATAGGGGGAAATCTTACTAATGAGGTCGAAACCCCAACATGAAAATGGCCATGATGGTGCAATAGGATGCAATTCTTGCGCCAGAACATGTATCAAATTAGCATGTTGTTGAAAAGGTAAGCATTTATTTACAAATTCGCAAGCATCATGCTCCATAGTAGGCCAGTAGTACTCAATCCTGAGAAGCTATTCAAATAAGACCATGCCACTCGTGTGGGCACTTCAGATTCTAGTGTGCACTTCTCGCAACACCTAGGAAGCTTAAGTTTCATCTAGACACCTGGAGAGAACATTGTGATATACTCGACGATAGAGGGTATTAGCCACAATAGTGTAGCGGGAATCTCTATGAATAAGGTTTTGGCATTGGGTGTTGGTGAGGTGAGGGGATATCATACCATTTTTTAGATAAGCATGGATGTCATGGTACCAAGGGGACTGGGGACCAACCAAGACACATACCCGAGTAACATCATCTCTCTCGTATGCAGGCACATGAAGTTTCTCGACTAAGAATTCGTACTGTGTTGCATCACGCAGATTTTTTAGAAGTGATCCAATTGTATCCATTGCATCAAACACCTTGTTTTGGAGGTGCGAGACTTGTGTGATCTACAAATTAAGAAAATGTTCTTTCATCTTGTCTACCATCTCTTTGTAAGGGAGACGCTTATCATCCTTGGTTTGGAATTTGTATAGTACTTGCTTGATGATAAGTTGAGAATCACCAAAGAGCTATATGTCTATTATGTTCCATTGAATAGCCATGCTAAGTCTAGTGACTACTACCTCGTACTCTGCTATATTGTTTGTGCAGGGAAATCCCAATTTGAATGATTTGGGGATATAGTCACCTTGCGGGGTGATGAATAGTATGTGTGCACCTGAACTGTGGGCTGTGTAAGATCTGTCAAAGTAGAGATTCCATGCTGGTTGTTCTTCTATCATGCACATGTGTTCATTGGGGAATTCCATGACTAGAGGATAAGCATCAACTAGTGGTGCCTCTGCCAACTAATCTACAATAACCTACCCTTTGATTGCTTTTCTATCAACATATTGAATATCAAATTCACTTAGGAGCATAACCCATTTAGCTAGTTGGCCTATAAGAGTTGTCTTTGAGAGTAGGTATTTGAGTGGATCAACCTTTGAGATGAGCTTGACGGTGTGAATAACCATATAATGGTGAAGCTTCTGAGTGGAAAAAACCACTGCTAAGCATGATTTTTCCATAGGTGTATAGTTAAGTTCATAGCCCACCAATGTACGACTGATGTAGTAGATGGCTCTTTCCTTACCATTGTCATCAAGCTGAGCCAGAAGTGCCCCTAGTGCTGTAGTCATTGTTGAGATGTACAAAATAAGAGGCCAACCTTGCGTAGGTGGTACTCAGATAGGTGAAGTGACTAGGTATTCCTTGATCTTTTCAAAACTTCTTTAACACAAATGATCCTATTTGAAATAACTATCATTTCCTGAGTAGATGCGTAAAAGGTTGGCACTTGTATGCAAGTTGTGATATGAAACAATGCAATGATTGAATCTTTCCTTGTAGGCTACGCAACTATCTGAGTGTTTTTGGTGGAGGCATTTACATGATGGCCTTAAATTTTTTAGGATCAATCTCGATGCCTTGTCTTGATACAATGAACCTGAGGAGCATTCTTGATGTGACCCCAAAGACACACTTATTGGGATTGAGCATGAGTCCATAATGATAGAGCTGATCAAATAATGCCTCTAGGTAATTTAGGTGATCTATTCTTCTTTTGGATTTAACCAATATGTCATTCATATAATCTTCAAGGATATTATGAATCATGTCATGGAAGATAACAATCATGGCCCTCTGATATGTAGCTCCAGCATTATTTAGCCCAAATTGCATCATGTTATAGTAGAAGGTTCCCCATGGGGTTGTGAATGCTGTCTTGTGTTGATCTTCTTATGCGATGCGAATATGATTGTATACTGAAAATCCATCCATAAGAGACAAAATTTCATGTCCAGCTGTGAGGTTCACGATCATGTCAATGTTGGGTAATGGAAAATAGTCCTTAGGACATGCTTTATTGAGATCTCAGAAGTCTATTCAAATTATGTTTGAGTTGTCAGGCTTGGAGACTTGCACCATGCTGGAGATCCAATCCAAGTAATCAATTTCTCTAATGATCTTAGCATGTAAAAATTTCTCCAATTCTTCTTTGACCAGTAGGGATACCTTAGGATGCATCTTGCAAAGTTTTTGCTTAACTGGCTTGATGTTTGGATCCACTGATAAGTGATGCACCAAAAGGTCTAGAGCCAACCCAGGCATCTGAGAGTAGGACCATGTAAAGATGTTAGTATATTATCTAAGAAGAGCTATGAATGCTATTTCTACATCCTCTGTTAATGATGTTGCAATGGGAGTGAGCCGAGGCTAATCTTCTGTACCCAGATTGATAGGTTTGTTTTCTTCAATGATGACAGATGAATTCTCTAATTAGTAATAATGGATAATAGGGAGAGGAGAATCTCCATCTCCTGGCGCCTTAGAAAGGTTTTCACCAGGAGATACGCCCTTTGCTTTTACTTTTTTCTAATCAGATAGTGCCCCATAGGGGTTTTCACTAAGAGATCTATTTTGTTCTTTTTTCTTTTGATTTTGAATTTTGCGACTGAAGACATCCTATCCCCCAAAGTATGCCTCAGGGTCCAATTTTTATACATATGTAGAGGACTTCCCCCAATCTGGCTGTTGATCTATTTCTCCCATGAATCTTAGGAGCATGGTCGTGCTTTCAAACTTGTCTATCAGGTTGACACTTGGTTGGTCCCAGTTTATGAGTTCCAGATGAATGAGGGGAAGGTCTATGAAATTGAGGAATAATTGGCAATGGAAAAAATTACCAAGGAAGATGTCATCATCAATATCATCATAGGCTCTCACAATTTTCTCTTCCAGGATGTCTTTAAATTCACATATGTTACCCAAGGGAATGTGATAAGTTAGATTGGTTTCATTAGTGCCCCCAGTCATGTCATGGCCACTACCAAGTGTATTATGTTCAAAGCCCAGACCAATGTGTGTTTGTAGTTTAGTGGCCTTAATGGGAACTCTGATACCTTTTTCTTCGGGGCCTAGTCCGCCTCCTTGATAGTTCTACTTTTCAGTGACTAGATTGTGGGTAGAGGGATATTTTCCTTTGAAGTAATCCAGGAGGCCACTGTCAAGAGGTGTGTGATCTTTGTATAGCCATTTATTGATATCAGGTGTCATTTCCTGGCTATTCAGAATACCGTGAGAAAGAAAGGTAGTAAAACCCAGTTTTTATGGCTAAGGTTACTTCTGCTCTATGTAACTGGATGGACGTCCATGTGTATGTGGATATGTGGGCAGGGCTCCAAAAACAAAAGCATCGGTGAAGATGTATTCTCCGCACCCATGGTGATCGATCTTGATGGAGAAAAGAGTGGATGAAAGGATAGTGCATGGACCAGGAAAGGTTTTGGAGGAACTGGCGATGGATGTGCCAATGTTAGTTCTAGGACAATGAGTGGAATGTGGATAAGAGGCTTCCATCACATAGTAGTATGCGAAGGGCTAGGGATCATCATGGATGGTGATCTCAATTCCATTGTGGGGGAACTTGATGCATTGATGGTAGGTGGAAGGGACAACCTGCATAGAGTGTATTCACGGGCATCCGAGGAGGATGTTGTATGGGAGATCAAGATCGACCACATGGCATGTTGTTTCTTGTACTGCTGGGCCCAATTTGATAGGTAGGGAGATTGTGTCCTCTAAGGTGCATTCTAGATTATTGCATGCTTTTATAGTGATGATGTCACTCAATATATCTTCCTTAGAGTATCACAGTTTCTTAACAAATTTCAAAGTGAAAAGATTCAAGGTTGAACCATTATCGATCATGACCCATTTGATGGCAAAGTTTTTGATCATGACTATGATGTGAAGGGAAATATTGTGATCGAGATCAATGGATGACATGTCTGAGGTTTTGAAATATATTCGACATGAAGTGGACAAGTGTCTCACAAGGTTATGGACTTGGCTAGTGTCGATGTTGTTACATATACGAGACTCTTGGAGAGATTTGTTTAGGATTTCTTGATGGATAGGTGATATATGAAGGAGATATAGAATGGATATTTGGGTGGGCATATTCCCTACATGTTCCAATAGATTGTATTGTGCCCCAAAGGATGAGGCAGGACTAGCACTAACAACAGTTATGCGTCCTTGACGCGTGGTGACTGCAAAGTTGGTATCATCTCCTTTGACATGGATAACATTGACATACGGTTTGACCTAGGATATGAAACCAATTAAGCTACCAAAGTCTATTGGAGATTTGATTCTGAATAGTTGATTGAGTGTATGTTTTTCATTGATGACAACATATAATACACAGTAGTACTTCTGTATGTACTTATCCATATGATGACATGAAGACTTGCGTGGATAGATACATGTTGTTGACATGTTTACTATGTTATGTTCATATATGCAAACCCATATATGATGTTTTAGTAAAGATATGTAATTCTGTTATTGATGGTTACAGTTCTGGAGGAATAACGGTTTAAGGCTAACGTATGTAACGTGTTTATTGAGTTTCACCTATCTTTAGGATATGCGTGTGTATATTCATGATGAGTTATGAGTTGTTGATATTAATCTAAAGGTGCCAAATGTGTTTCAAGAAGATTGAAATGTTATGGTCAATTTGGTGAAGCCGACTTAGTGAAGTAACGCGTCTATTCAGTTTGTACTTGCATGGTTGTAATTATGCTTGCGTGCTTAGTAGAGCCAACAAGGATGTTATGAAGAGTTGTCTAATAGGTCCCATGATCTCATACTTGGAGTATGTACTTATATGAGGTCATTTGTGATAAGAAGAGTTGCGAAAGTCAGAGATAAGAAAAGCAGAGCAGAGTGTTAAAGTAGCAGAGCTATATTTGTCATATGTTGATAATATAGATATTGAAGTTGAAGCTTTTAGAATTCAGATAAGATTTTTGTAGTGGTTTACAAGAGGTTAAAGCATCGATGCACAAAAGGAATTGATCAGATAAATAGTGTCACAAGCAATAGTTCATCTTGTTGATACAATGTGTATCAAATATCTAGAAGGTTGTAGCCTTCACCACTTGGACAGTGAGTCCACCACCCCTAATAGGGTTATTATAAAAGACTGCTAATAGGGTTAGACCCTTAACCAAGTCACTATACTACTGCATTGTAATGATCAACTCCTAACAGGGTTGAAAGATCTTTTAACAGGGATTACTATAAATAGTATAGTTCTTTGTGGGTGCTAATTCCCACCAGGGTTTTTACCATTTGGTTTCCCCATAACCAAATTGATGTGTTGTGTAATGTGTTATCTGAATGTGCATTTAATTTATATCAATCTGGATTAATAAGTACAAAATATTTAAAGTTGCTGATAATTGATTCACCCCCCCTCTCAGTTATCCCTGAAGCATTCTAACAAAGTCAACATAGTATGAGGAGTTATTATTGGTATTGTCTTCTTGTTTTCCTTTACCTTGATTGAATGTTGGAGCAGTGTTTGTGTTGGTAGGGCCCTTATTGTCACCATGGGTAGGGAACACATTTTGGTATATTTTCAAACCACTATTAGGTGAGGCCTTGGTTGTAGAATCTACTTTGCTTTCTTTGTGATCAATGAGGTCTTGGATATAGTGCTTCAATTTCATGCACTTGACAGTAGTGTGTCCCTTAATACTATGATAATCACAATACTCATTGTCTGTATACCATTGTGGTTTAGGAGTAGAGTACCCAAAGGGTTGCGTCGGTGGTGGGTAGACAATTAGGTTTTATTTTTTCCATTCTATGGAATATGACATCAATGGGTTCACCCAAGGGAGTGAACATGCGTTTAGGAGCGTATTGATCCACTCTCAGTCTATTCTATCCTTGCTGGACTGATATTGTATTGGTTTGATTTTGAGGATTCTGGTGGTGGTGTTGATAGTTTTTTTTTGTAGCCTACTATGGGCGTATGTTTTGCTGTTGTGTTGCTCGATGTTGTGTCACTTGCTAATATGCTAGGGGAGGTGGCACTTGTTGATATTGTGGTTGCTGGTAGGTCTGCGTTGGTGGGTTTGGCTAGTATTGTTGTTGGGGTTGATATGATGGAGTGGGTGTGTTGGTTTGATAATGGGGTTGTTGATATGCTGGGGTAGGTGCTTGAGGACCTATGACAATAATCTGGACATGCTTGGTGTCTGTGGCTCCGACAGTCATAACATTTTTGTTCTTGTTCCAATACCATGAATGATCATTATTATTTCTATTAGGTTGTGATTCCTTGTAATGATTTATGGCACCATCTTCGACAAGACCATGTTCAAGATCCATGCCTTTCCATCGGATATATTGATATGTTTGTATGTAATTCATGCACACGTGGTAGGCTAGTTTGGGATGAAGATTGTTTATAAAGATTGTTATGAGATGTTTTTCTGGGGGTTGATAAGAAAATATTGCGGTAAGTCCTTGCCAGCACTACAGATAGTCTTTTAGACTTTCTCTTCCTTTTTTTAGAGTTTCATAAGTCTAGGAGGGAGAGTTCATTTTTAATGTTGTGCGCGTATTGGGTCACAAACTTCTCTGATAGTTTTGCGAAAGTAGAGACTTAGCCATAGGGGATAATGTGACACCACTCAAGAGCGGTCCCTCCTAAGCTTTTGGGGAATAGTCTCATGAGGAAGTTATTGCTGTAGGCCACTTCTTGGCATGCCATGTACAATTATTTCACATGGCTCACAGGATCACCCTTCCCCTGATATTTATCAAATTTAGGGTTGTCAAAGTGTTTGGGGAAGGGTATGGCAGTTATAGATCTATCAAACAGGTAAGGACATACCTCTTCAAACTTGAAAGTCTTTATTTCAATACCAGCTCAGAGCTCTTTAAGAGAATTCTTCATTTTCTCCCATTCTAAATTGATAGGTGGGGGATTGTTAGTCCCTGTCATGTCGATCCCACTTGTGATGTATGGGTCAAACAGAATGGGTGAATACAAAGGGTTTTGTAGAGGGTATTGTGGTGTTTGGTCAACACAGATAGGTTGTTGAGGTGGTAACTATGTTTGAGGGGATTATTACGGTGGAGGAGGTGGAAAAGCCTGATGTGATTGTTGTAGCTACTGAAAGTAGGCTTGTATTTGTTGAGGTGTTGGATAAGTGGGCTGAGATTGCTGTGTGCTTGCATAGGCTGGCGGTGTGGTATTGTTGAGTAATGGAGGATAGGTGTTTTGAGGTGGAATGCCCCTAGTAGCTGGAATGAAGAAATTAGTGTTGGTGGGAACACTGAATTACTGTGGTGGTGGAATGGTTTGTGACGTAGCAGAATATGGCATAGATAGGTAGTTGATGAAGTTGGGTTGCTATTGCAAAGTGGGCTGGATGGAGGATTGGGCACTTGCAAAAGGGGTAATATTTTGCTACAATAATGGGGTGATGAAGAGATTGAACAATTGTTGTTGTGTTTGGGATGCAAATGGATTGGTGCTCTGTTGTTGAATAGGCTAGGTGGGGGGTTGTGTTGTAGCAAATGAATGAAATTGCTGCTGCTGTGCTTGGGATGTGAATGGGTTAGTGGTCTATAGCTGGGGTTGCTAGGGTTGGTGAAGGTGTTGCTGAGTAGGTTGGATGGTGGATTGCGAGGTGGAAAATAGATTTGTGGGCATTGTTTGTAGTTGGGATGTGAACTGGCTCATGCTCTATGAGTGTGTAGGGACACCTAGGCCCTGCATGGCCACTTGTGAGTAATTACACATGGAAGAGGAAGCTCCTTGATATATTTTTCCACTCTGGGATGTTTGTGGTGGTAGAATGAGATTTTACTTGTGATTGTGCTGGTACTTGCGTGGGAAGTGTTGGAATATACTAGGATTGTGTTGTGGGTAGCACATGGGAAGTGGGTCCTTGTGAAAACAAGGGTTGATGATATACGTTGGTAGGAAGCATGCTTGTAGTGAATTGCTACTGTTGCTGATATACTGTGGAAGAAAAGGGTGGAACATGCATAGAGATTTGGGTGCTTTGATGGTGCAAAATGGTTTGTGCATTTTGAATGGGCTGAGTGATGATGGGTGGAATGTGGGTTTGCTGAGTGTTGATTGGTGGTGGTGGGAATTGTGTGGAAAATTATGGGAATGCTTGTGAAAGTGGAGTGACTATGGATTGAAGAGGTGCAGGTGTGTGTATAGTGATGGGAGGTATGGCTTGTGCTACTGATGGTGGATTAGGAGGTGGGGCTCCCATGACTGTGAATGAGGTAGATTGAGGTGTCATGTGCATGATGGATAGTGGGATGGAAGGGTGTACTATTTGTGAGATAAGAGTTCCCACCTATAGAGCTCACTGAAGCAGATCAACAACTTCATTTATGATGGGATGATGAAATTACCCTAGGAGTGCCATAGGTCGTGTGCTAAGCATTGGTATAAGCCAAGGTGGGAATTGGATTCCTTGTTGCTGAATGTCTGTGAGTACATCATGGCTATTATGTCTAGTCATGGCATTCACCATGTGAACTTGTCCTATATGATTTATGAATCTTTCGATAGTAATCGTAGTGGGAATCAAATTTGTGTTTACCCAAATGTGTTGGATAGGTGTGTTATATCATGGATCAAATGAATCCATCACATTTGTGGGATTGATTGTTGGATCGAATGAGCTAGCTGCTGGATTAGGGTTCATGTCTTTCCTCTTCTTAGAGACACGTGTGATGGGTGGCATAAAATGAATTCCCTAAAGGGATGTGAAATGCAAGGAGATTTCTAAAAATAATGATAATGATGCGATGGCTAGGATCAGGATGATGCGTCTACGATGATGAGGATACTTCCTAAGGATAAAAGATGACTTGGATATGCCAATGAATGAAGGGTTGCTTTCCCTAATGTAGGATCAAGTGGATGATGATTGGCAACCTAAGACAGACTTGTGGTCTTTGGCTGACGAGATTCTCTATCAATGTGAACCAACCTTTTTCTCAAGGTGATATGGTTTCAGAGACAAAGGGGCTATCCTAGAACATTGCGTCATCTAAGGATACCTAAGATATGGGTTTGATTAAGAATGTAGGTCAAGCAACTCTAAGAAGTATGGGACACCAAGTATGAGATACACTTTAGGATTGAATGCTATGATGATGATGTTAGGAATGATGTGGATTTGATTTAGGATTGGATGAGACTGATGTATGACTAATTAAGCCTAATTTAGGATTGATAGGATGGGTTAGGATTGCCTAGGATGGATAGGATTATCTGGGATTGACTGCTAAGATTATGATGGGGTGTGTGTGATGTGCTTCTAAAGATGACTACTAAGGATGATCCTAAAATGCATGTTGTCATCTAAGAAGAGGAAGAGTGACTGATTGTAGTGATGAAGCTACTAGTCATAGTTTGTGATCTCAAATATGTATGTTTGCATGAACAACTTGATGATATGTTGGATTGTCGTAGTGCTCAAAGTGAATGAAGGCATTGTTGGTGTGGAATTTCTGCTGAAAGCAAATAACCTTGTAGTTGTATTGGACCTTTTCATATTATTCACATTTATGGTTTTCTGCCTCAATGATTTCAATGATATGCTGATATTTATGGGCCTCTTTGGTTATGGTATTTTGTTCTCAATAGATATGAGGCAAAGGAGTCTTCACTTTTTGGTGCTTGGTGAAATGGGACATGAGTTCAATCTGATACTATTTCAGGAATAGGTAGTGACTATGACAAGTGTACCTTGGATTGTTTTGTTGTTTGGAACAGGTGATGATTTTTTGGAAATTGTGAGCAAACAATCTTGCAAGAGGCAAAGAAACCTTGTAAGAAGCATAAAATGTCGATCTCCTTGGAAAAAGGACTTCAAAAATTTTAGATTGGTGCATGTTCAAGAACTATTTTTAACAAGGCTTGTAACATTGAAGACACACACAAGCAATTCTACCTGAGGAGTCAGTTAGCTTGAAAACCTTTGCTTGCATACGCAGGAACACACAGAAGAGCTAATTAGAATGTGACCATCACAAAGTATGAGGCTCTAGTCATGATGCCGTATTATCCAACTCCAAACGCTCAAGGTGGCACGAATGTGCAAGTTTCTCAGGGAAGTTACTATCTTCCTTGCCCAGCCAATTATCAAGCTTACAGAGGTGAAATGGGTAGGCTACTAGTTTATTAGTTGCTATTAATTATGTGGAGTCCTCACAATCAGTTTGTACGGTGTGACTCACTTAAGAGCCTAGTTTGACCATGCTAGTATGCTGGGGAGTTCACCCAGTTTGGACTACCATTGAACACGACCCGCCCGAGCTTGAAAGGATATAGATAGAACTTTGGGTCC
This sequence comes from Thuja plicata, assembly GCA_018584345.1. Lineage (NCBI taxonomy): Eukaryota > Viridiplantae > Streptophyta > Pinopsida > Cupressales > Cupressaceae > Thuja > Thuja plicata. The sequence goes on from MU224006.1 coordinate 262,485, forward strand.
ACCTTATTTCTATACTAGCCAAGGGATTTATGAGTTTGGGATCATTCTCCAGAAGGACTTGTGCTTCTTCTGGATAGGACCCTCTAAGAAAATCAAAAGTTTTAAATGTTCACAATCACCTTTCTATTGCACCAATGACCACGAAAGCCAGTGGGAGAGGATAATGCGTGAAGTGAGGTTGTGCTCTACAAAATTTTTTGCATGTGCACCAAAGATGCAAGACACACAAGTTATTCCTAATAAGTCAGGCAATGTGTTTGTAAGCTATAATAGAAATGAACTCGCAAGTTTGTTCATTTTATGATCACCAAAGTGAAATCTATTTTTCTTTGTTCAATTGTTTTTATGCATTCAAGATTGAATTTGTTTGATTTTCATTTTTTAGAAACCAAAAGAAGATGTTTGATGGCCTTGTTCAATTTGAAAACCCAAAATGAGATGTGCGAGTTGGTTGTTTAGTTTTGAACCCAAAAAGAGATGTTCGATAGCTTGTTCAATTTTAAACCCAAACTAGATGTGCAATTGCCTTGTTCAATTTTAGGACCCAAAATGAAATGTGTGATAGCATGTTCAATTTTAGATCACCAAAATGAAATGTTTCATAGCCTGGTTCAATTCTTTCTGCATTCGAGATTGGATCAGATTTGATTAGATTAGAGCATAAAAGAAAGGGGGAATTTGAACCTTTCACCTTATTTTTGGAGGAGGAATCTGATAAATTTTCCTATGAATCTGAATATCCCTTTGAGTCAGCTTTCTGGCACTTTTTGAATCATCGAAAACGGAGTCCGTATGCAAGATTTACGACCGTTTCCTTGAAAGTGCTATCTTATGGATTTTGCAAGTTTGAAAAAGAGCTTAAGTCTGTGCTGACGTCTACAAATCTGCGAGGTTAAATTTGATGTTTTGTTGACCATCACAAAAAGAGAATAATAGTGTAGAATGATGGTCATATGGTTGTCAAATTTAATCCTTCAAAATTATCTATTTTAAAAAATGTGGGGCCCCTGTTGTGTTGGGGCTGAGGTGGCAGTCTGACATGGCCTTTTGCCATGTGGTGGCCCATGATTTAGCTATTTGGAGGGCTGTTGCAGTGGAGGTGGCAGGTTTGGAAATGTGGGAGGAGGAGTTGTGGGTAGAGAGGGCAGGGAGGCGTGGGGTGGGGAGAACTGGTGGAAGGAGGGGAGGGTAGTGGAGCAAAGCGGGTAGGGAGGCATGGGGTGTGGAGGG
>MU224006.1:273930-294131 GCA_018584345.1 Thuja plicata
TACTGCATGTATATGCTATTAGAGTTTCTGCTATTCAAGAAATGAGAGCAGTTGCAAACAATACAGTTACTCTAGATAGTCTGATTGGTAGACTGATTTCATTTGAGATGAATAACTTTGATAATAGCATCTTACCATCTATAGAATCTGCATTCAAATCTTCTTTAAAGATAAGTAATTCAAGTCATATACATGCTATTAGAAATGATAGTAAAAGTGATAATGAGGATCAAGGACTTGATGAGATTGAAGAACGAATGGCAAGAAGACTGTAGAGATGCAAAGGTAGATACAAAGGTAAATTACCACTTGTATGTTTCAATTGTAAAGAGGTTGGACACTTTGTTGTAAGATGTCCAAATAGAAGAAAAGATGACAGAGGTAATGATAGATCATATGAGAAGAAGTTTGATAGAGGTGATAACAAATATTACCGAAGCAACCAAAAATATGAAAAAATAGATACCCGAGCCTACAAGGACAAAGGGAAGAAAGATTGTTACCTAGCTGAGAACAGAGCTGATGATATTGAAAGTGAATCAAAAGAAGACATTGAGATGGTATTTGTATCTATGAAGGATGATTCAGATGAAGATGAAGAAAGGTATGTAGAAACTTCACTCATATCTAAAGTTAGTAAGAATGATGTCTAGATCATAGATAGTGGCTGCACTCACCATATGACCGGTGATAAAAAAAAGTTTGAGACTTTTGAATACTATAATGGTGGTTTAGTGAGAATAGGAAATGACACACCTTGTCTAGTTGAAGGTAAAGGAACTATAATGTTGAATAACCTGATCAAATGTGAAAATGCTTACTAGGTAAAATGACTGAATTATAATATGTTAAGTGTTTCACAGCTGAATAATACAGGTCACCGAGTGGCATTTGAAAATAAGAAGGAAAATATCTTCAATGAATCAGGAAGGTTGATTGGAAGAGATGAGTAGAAAAAAGGTAACCTTTTCTATCTTGATGATACTAACACTACTTTTTTAATAGCTAGAAATGAAGACATATGGCTGTGGCACAAAATATTGTGTCATGTAAATTTTGACAACATGATAAAGATAAGCAACAAAAGAAATGTCAGAGGCTTACTGAGCATGACTAAGCCCGAGCATATCATGTGCAAAATTGTCAAAAAGGTAAGATGAAAAAGTCTAGTTTCAAAAGTAAAACCCATACATCTAATGCAATTCTAGAATTAGTCCATACAGATCTATGTGGACCCATGAAGACAAAGAGTTACTATGGAGATAGGTATTTTATTCTCTTTGTTGATGATTATTCTAGAATGATGATAGTTATGTTCTTAAAAGATAAATAAGAAGCATTCAAGATGTTTAAATGGTATAAGGCTATGGTAAAAAAACAAAGTGAAAATAAATTGAAATGCTTAAGGTTAGATAGAGGTGGGGAATTTACTTCAGATGAATTCAATAACTATTGTAATGAGCATGGAATTAAAAGATAGGTTTCTACACTGAGAACACCACAAAAAAATATAATTGCTGAAAGGAGAAACAAATCAATTTTTGACTGTGCAAGAACATTGATGATTGAGAAAAGCATCACTCAAACTTTCTAGAGGGAAGCTATCAGTACTACTGTCTACACATTGAATAGAGTACAATTGAAGAAGGACACAAAGTAGACAACCTATGAGCTTTGGTATGGTCATACACCTAATGTAAGTTACTTCAGAATCTTTGGTAGTCAATGTTATATTTTGAAGGATGATAGAAATGGAAAAATTGACTCCAAAAGTGAATAAGGTATCTTTCTAGGGTATTCGACCAAAACCAAGGCTTATAAATGTCTTAACAAGTCATCTAAAAAAAAATTGAAAGTGAAAATGTGAAAATAGCTGAATTTGCAAAAAGGAATGATAAGGAAAGCAAAAGAGAACCAGAGGACTAAAACATGTTTCTTTATACAAAACCTGACACTCTACCCAAGAAATAGTGTATCGCTCCCAAGCAACAGAACATTGCACCCGAGCATCAGGCTGCAATTATCAAAAATCAGGAAAATCCTCAAGATGATGTTACAAACAATGGAGATCAGAAAAAAGGTCAAGAAGATGATCAAAATGATGAACAAAGGGCTGAACTAAAACTTTCCAAGTATGTCAGAAGACATCATCCACATAATCAGATCATAGGAGACAAGAAGGCTGGAACAAGAACAAGAAGTAATTCACTTAACACCAGATGTTTACTTTGTGAATTTGAGCCTAAATCTATTAACAATGCACTTGAGAATAAAGAATGGGTCAGTGCTATGAATGAGGAGATATAAAATATTGGGAAGAACAATATATGGACACTAGTACCGAGACCAGATGACAAGAATGTCATCGGTAGCAAATGGATATTTAGAAATACGCTGAATGAGAATGGAGAAGTCACTAGAAACAAAGAAAGATTAGTATGCAAGGGATACACACAAGAAGGTATTGAATATGGAGAAACCTTTGCACCCGTTTCTAGAATAGAAGGAGTTAGAATCTTACTTGCTTATGTTGCATTCAAAGGAATCAAGGTATACCAGATGGATGTCAAATCTATATTCTTAAATGGAATACTGGAAGAAGAAGTATACATTGAACAACTAGAAGGGTTTGTTGATTGAGACAAGAGAAACATGGTATGTAGACTACTTAAAGCCTTGTATGGATTGAAACAAGGACCTAGAGCCTGGTATGAAAGAATTTACTCCTATCTCATTAGCATAAAAATTGTTAGAACAAGTGAAAATAGAATCTATACTTAAAAGAAGATATTGATGGTAATATTATGATTGATGAAATTTTTGTTGATGATATCATTTTTGGGGGAAATGAATTGTTATGCAAATCCTTTGATAATGAAATGAGAAAGGAATTTGAAATGTCTATGTTTGGGGAGATCAAATTATTTCTTGGTTTATAGATTCTTCAACAAGATGCACGCATATATATCACTCAGTCCAAATACATCAAGGAAGTGCTGAAGATATTCAAGATGGAAGATTCCAAACTAGTTGGAACACCTATGGCTACCAGATGTAAGCTAACAAAAGAAGACAAATCAAATGAGGTAAATCAAACCTTGTATTGATGAATGATTGGCAAACTAATGTATGTTGTTCATACCAGACCAGATATAGCACATGCATTTGAAATAGTTGCAAGATCCTCTGCTAATCCCAAAGAATCACATATGACTATTGTCAAGAGAAATCTAAGATATTTAAAGAACACCAAGGACTATGGATTATGGTATAAAAGAGAAGGAAAATTTGAGCTACAAGTCTATACAGATGCTGATTGGGCTGGAACCATTGATGACCGAAAGAGCACAAGTGGAGGAGCATTCTTCATGGGTGATAGAATTTTCACATGGATTAGAAAGAAGCAAAGATGCATCTCTCAGTCTACTACAGAAGCAGAGTATGTGGTTGCTACTGCAAATTGCTCCAATATTGCATGGATCAAACAGTTGCTGGAAGGTATGAATATGAAGATTCTTGAACCAGTAATTATCTATTGTGACAACACCAATATAATTAACATTTCTAAAAATCCAGTCATGCATGCTAAGACTAAGCATATTTCTATCAAGTATCACTATCTGAGAGAACAAGTACAAGAAAAGGATGTGATATTGGAATATGTTCAATCAAAGGAACAATTAGCTGATATATTCACCAAGCCATTACCGAAGGATACATTTGAGTACTTGAGACATAGACTAGGGGTCCAACCCTTGTCCATCAGTCAGTAAGCTGACTAGGAGGATGCATCAACCTACACACAATCTAGAGATCATTCATTTTGATGCAAACACCAAGATGAAAAGCAAAAGATACATCTGTATATAGTACAGTACAAGTATGCACTGAATACCAGAGACATTGTATTGCTGATGGATAGGGAAATTCAAGGAATATATTATATAAAGGGATGGAACATGATATAGATGATTTTTGTTTGGCATTGTTTTCAAAGGGAGAGATTATCTCATTATCATAAGGGAGGAGATTCATTATCATAAAGGAGAGACTATCTCATTGATAAAAAAAATATTATATCATTATCCATGAAGAGAAGTTCCTGAGAATCAAAAGAAAGAGTTAATCAATATTCAAAGGGAGAGACTGATTACATATGAAATATTCATCTAAGGGAGAGAGTTCATACAAAGAGAGAAGATTGCTGTCAAAAGAAAAAAGAGATTATCAAGAAGAGGAACAGTCAAGGAAGAACACATATCATAACAAAGACATTAGAAGCTACATCTATCCAATGAAGGGATTGAAGATTGAAGACAACCATTCTGCAAGAGACAAGTCAAAACTATTTTTTAGTTTACCGAAAGCTAGACATTTGTAATAGTTACATTAGGAAAGATTGATGAAACTATTATATTTCATATTGTATTAGTGATAGTATAGTATGAAAATGTAGTATGTTTCCATCAATGTCAAAGGGAGAGATTGATGATATGTAACTGATTGAATGTTTGAAGATGTTAAGTTGATCACCGAAATATAGAAAGATAATGCAAGACATTAAATCAGTTAATGTGGATTGTATTATCATTGATGTCAAATTTATATAATATAATCAGTTATAATAAAAGTGTTAAAGACTTTAGAGAATCAAAGAGATAAATATTATTCTTTCAGTAGTGCATAAAAGACAAGCATTCACTATGTGACTTCAAACACTAAGGGCTAAAGGAACTCGATAGATAGAGATAACCGAAAGTCAAGTCACAGTGATGCCCAAGAAAGAACACCAACAAGAAGAATCACAAGCATACCCAATGACCATAATAATAGTGTAAACCAATAGAGAAGCCTGAGGAGAAATGGAGTTTTGATCGAAGCTATCTAAGAGTTAAAACACCAAAATTAACTTGAGTTCAGAAATGACAAAATATCTTGCTGGCAGAGCTAAATATGGTCTTAACTGGTAGTTATCATTTTTTTCATCAACAAGATAAAGCCAGAGATGAGTAAAGAATTTAAAGTTATTTTGTCTAGTTGGCAAGGAGATCTCTGCGAGATAAAACATGTATTTTTTCTTTAAGTCAGATTGGCTAAGATTGCGGATCACGCCAAGATCAAGAAAATTAAGAACCTAAAAATAGTGATATCATGTCTATAAAGAGACAACTTAATTCATTAAAAATTAAGGGGATTGAATGAAAAAGAGGATGCTAAAGAGAAATTGATGAAGAGAAAATTCATACATTCCTAATCAATCAAGTTGAGGAAAGAGCTAAATTTTTCTGCGGACACCGAGCAACAAAGCATGGCATCACCGAGTAGAACTAAAGAGGAGAAAAGGTATTAAAAGGACATATTGATCATATTATTTTTATGATCTTACAATAGATCTGAAAATATACAAGTATAAGTTGTATATGTGAATAGATCATACTATTTCAGTTTAACCATTGATTTAGAAAGTCTCTTAACTAAGCAGGATTTAAAGATCCTTTCTATATTGAGATACATCCCAAGGAGTATCAAAAAAGTTGATCATGAACATAGCATGAGATGCCAGATACCTATTGATAGGCCAAGAGAGTGTTTGATCAAGGAAGGTAGCATAGAGATGCCCGATATCAAGTGACAAAATAAACTTTTAAATCCTCTAACAAGGTCACACTTAACAGTGTGTTTGTAACTTTTAACAGGGTTGGCTCTTCACCGAGCTCACTTCAGAAGAGTGAAAATTTTGGGTTACCCGTTCCAAGTGGTTTTTCCCTTAACAGGGTTTCCATGTTAAAAAATCCATGTATAAATGTGTTTATGAGTCATTACTTTAGTGTTTTTCATTACACATAGCTAATATGGATTGATCAATATACTCTAGATAATTTACTATTTTTCAGTAAATTAATAGATTGCTTTTTAGTAAACATACAAAATAAGGTTTAACAAAGCATTCCAAGCAGTAGTAATTTGATAAGTATATTTGAAGGCATTCATCTTATAGGACTGAAGACAACTAGAGGCTTAATATTGTGGTACTAAGTTTTAAGGTTGATTAATTGGAATATTTTTGAGGCCATTGATTCACCCCCCTCTCAGTTATTACTAAAAATACATATATATATATATATATATAATATATATATATATATAATATACACATATATATATATATAAATATATATACATACATATATATAAACACACACTTACATACACACACACACATATAGACATACACATACACATACACATATATGTGTGTGTATTTTGTGGATCTGCTCGCTGCAACACAACACTTCAATATGTCATTGCATTAGTGAAATGGACATGAAATAATAAAGGAAAAGCACATATACATCACTAAAATTGACATATTGCTCCCTATCTAAGAAGAGTATGAAATATGATATAATTTCCCTCATATTATGTATAAATCAGTGACAATATCATGCTTAAAATAGAAGATTTAACTAAAATCCAAGCTAAATGCTCAATCAAAGTTCATTTTAGAGCTTCAATTGAAAGATGTAATTACTATCAATCAAAATGCATTGAGAATTCTACAATTTTAGAGCAGCATAAGGATGTAATTAAAATTCTAGATTATGGGCCCATTGAGCTCAAAGTTCATTCCTTTTATAGAATAATTTGAGGAATGAGAGGTTAGGATTGATTTGTGAAGAGAGGTGGAGATTGAATCTTTGGTGATCCATGTGAGGTGATCCAAGTGATTTAACTCTCATTGGCTAATGGATTGACATTCCATTTTGAAAGTGAGGAGTTTTAATTAGGATTTTATTTAATTCCTTTTAATTAATTACCTTAGCCATGTATTTGTTTCTTTTGATTTAAATGGCTAAAGCAATTAATGTAAATTAGTGATAAGATCACCATGGAGATTTTAGGAGATTAAATTTGATTTAGATGAATTATGCGAATTAATTGAATAATTGTCTTGACATAATTAGGGTATGATCACACTTAGGGAAAATAGGGTCTTTGGTTAGAGTAGACCAAATTAGGGTGGTTACAACACATGGACATAAACTTATACCTAGACACACACACACACACACACACACACACACACACACATGATTAAATACTATACTATTATTATTTTTGTGATGTTTTTCCCCCTTAGGGTATACAATGCGTTTCTATCCCCTTACTTCACTCTAGAAACTAAATTCTAGGTTTCTCTAGGTTACTGATGTTTCAAATTTTACCATTTAGAAATTATAGTAAAATCCTTAAAATCCTAGACAAGGTGTTACTTTTCCATCATTTAAACATCATACTTGTAAAATACAAGAAATATTTTATTCTTATTTACAATATTGAAACTTTGGAGCCTTGGATATAATGTAATACTAGAGCATAATCGTAGATATTTGCAGCCTATTTTCACACAAATTTGGAATATTTTTTTTGGGTCCTATTCCTTCTTTATTCTATGCATTTTCCTTCTATTAGAATAAAGGAAACACAGACAACTAAGCGGGGGGNGGGTGAATCTGTTGTGACCCAAATCTCCAAATTATTAACCAACTTATGAATTTAATATCAGATTTGAATGATGACCATGAATACAAGATCACAATACATTAATCAATACATAAGACCAATATTTTTGATGTGGAAACCTTGTTAAGGGAAAAACCATGGTGGGGATCAAACCCACAAGATGAATGTAATTTATTAAAAGCACTATACCATGTTAGGAGTATTACAAAGGAGAATGCACATGCATTCAGGCACACTGCCTAGAGGCCACTGCTCAAATACAATAAGGGCTTCGACCCCAAGAAAGCTCACTACCTTACAATAATCTTTGATTACAATTCATAATAGAAAACAATCCATATTTCACAAACTGACAGAAAAAATATCTAATCATGCCAATATAGTTCCAATGAAGCACATAAAATCTCTACCTCAATTGTAGATTCCACTCATACCTCTTCACATTCACTCTATTATACCATTCACACACTCTCCCACTCCTTCACATTTACAAATGATTACATCTTTTATACGTTACATCAACATTATTTTAAATAGGTTGGCTAGGGAACTAATTAAAAAATATTAATTCATTACACCTCAATACACAATGTGATCCATTGAATATTTTCTAAGACATAGAAATGATTAATAACAACATCTTTGAACACACTCTAGATCTATAAATCAAACCACAATCCTTTGCAACATGCTACACCACCAAGTCGACCACAGATAATTAAGACTAATAATACACCACATAAAAATCACTATATGTAATTACATAAGCCAATGCAATCCAGCAACACAAATTGGACATGATCTAGAAACATTAGAAAGCAACATGAAATGCCACAACAACAACAAGAACAACTCTGTCTCATAATTGACAACTATCTTTGCATAGCTCATTAGAAACACCTAACAACAACCTTTTTCATTTAGTAAAATAGATTTCCAACATCTAAACCATGAATTAATCAAGTTAAGGACACACATCCATGTCCTAAACTCACCATCAGGTTAGCAACCAAGAATATTTCATAACTGATCCACACCAATCCAATAACTGAATCACTCTCTTCCTGAATAACCAAAATACCAGTCTCTAATACATCCTTCATAGCTCACTCAAATCATCATGTGAACCTTTGTAAGTTGACATAGCTCAAATAAAAAAATCAATGAAATCATTTTTACCTTAGTAACATCTGATATTCAATATAGTAGCCATACGAAAGTAATCTTCTCAGTGAAAATCTTAGGAACACACAGGAACATTGTCATCAATAGTAGGAATATGTTAACATCAATGTCATCACATATATGTGTGTGTTTTATTTTGTGTATCTATTATCTGCAACACAACACTTCAATAAGTCATTGCATTAATGAAATATCATAAAAAATAAGAGTTATAATGCATATCACTCACTAAAATTGACATATTGCTCCCTATCTAAGAAGAGTTTGAAGAATGCTATAATTTTCCCTCAGATTATGCATTAATCAGTGACATATACATGCTTAAAATGGAATATTTAAAGGATTTTAATCTAAAATGCTAAAAAAACATTCATTTTAAAGCCCCAAATGAAAAATTATGACAATTTCTAAGAAAGAGGAGCTAAAATGCATTAAGATCTATGAGAATATGAGCAACATAAGTTTGCAAATGAATCCTAAAATTAGAGGCACCATAAAGATGCTTTTCAATTCTCAAATTATGGGCCAATTGAGATCAAAATTCATCCCATTTATAGAAGAATTTGAGGAATGCGAGGTTAGGATTGAAAGTGGAAGAGAGGTGGAGATTGAATCTTTGGTGATCCATGTGAGGTGATCCAAGTGATTTAACTCTTATTGGCTAGGGAATTGACTTTCCCTTTTGCAAATAAGGAGTTGTAATTAGGATTTATTTAATTCCTTTTTATTAATTACTTTAGCCATGTATTTTATTTGTTTTTGATTTAATTGATTTGATTTGATTTAATTGGCTAAGGCAATTAATGTAATTTACTGATCAGATCACTTAGGAGATTAAATTTGATTTAAATGAATAAAGTCGATTAATTGAAGAATTGTCTTGACATAATTAGGGGTATGATCAAACCTAGGGAAAATAGGGTCTATGGTCATAGCAGACTAAATTAGGGTGGTTACATTTTCCCCTCTTTGAATTGATGTGCGAGCGACACATTGATTCAAAGAAAGTTTTGATTTTGACTTTAGAAAGTTTGAGAATTCTGCACTTGATTGAAAAAAATGTCTAATGAGATTAGTCTCGCACTTGATTGAACTAAGACTAATAGTATTGAATCTAAACTTGATCAAACAAAGGTCAACAAAGATCTTGAAGATACAAATTCTGAACTTGATTTTCAAACGACTATTGATAATACTGATGCCGAAGTTGATCGAACGATGGTTAGTACGAAGCTGCTAGGAGCACCGAGGTATCAATTATGAACTTGATTGTCGAATGAGAATTGATAATACTGACTTTGAACTTGATTGAATGAACATCAGTATGAAGCTACCAGGAGCTTTAACAAGAATCTGAGAATATGTATACATAAGATATCCAACTTGTGAGAAACAAAGCCTTCCATCCAATAGTCCCGACTTATTCGAGGGAAACTGCCATACCCTTAGTCTTTTGATGACGAAGCTATTTTAATACTTTTTAAGAAGGAATTTGATTGATTTAAGTGTGATCATGGCCCCTCAGGAATGAAATCAAAGGAAAAAGAAATAAATCCCTCTTTAGAATGATATATCACTTGAACTGATCGATTGAATAAAGAAAGAAGCAATTAGAAGAAATGAAGAAGCGAAGGTGTGTTAGGAGAAAACACAATTTTACCATGTTAACTACATGAAAATGTGATTTTTGAGTCTGATAAAATGATGTATGACCAAGATTTTTATGAATAATGTTCTTTTTGATAATAAAGAACCCAAAACATTGATTGTGTAAAGCCTGCAAATCATTTTCGGAACATGTATAACAATTATGTATTTTTGGGAAGTTGTCGCAAAATGTGTACTGTGTTTTTGAAAACCTCATCTTCATGTTTGATTTCATTCATGATAGATCATAAAGGAACAAAAAGGAATTTTGATAGTCTGAGAGGAGTTTTGGAGCTCCTAAATAGCTCAAAAAGTTCAATATATATCCCAAAATTTACTTTTGACCCATTCATTTTTACTTTTACCTTTAGTAATTTCAGAGCTTTGCATAGAAGATGGTGGTCCCCATGCATAAACATCGATTCGAGCTCACCCGTCAACATTAGTGCCCAGTCGAATATGCACCCCCAGTAAGTACTCTTGATACTTGATATTTGTTTCACATTGATATTCTGATACTCTTTTGTACATTTTTATCTGTTCAATCATTGATATATCCAAGATAGTTGTTCCCGATCTTGATATGTTCATGGGTTCTCTTTGTTTTGATAGATGTTTAGATGTGATGCACATGTGATTATGTTCTTGGTCTCTTGATGAGTTAGATTAGATTCATGTGATGAATTCATTTATGCTCTTTGATTTTATTACTGATATATAAATGTGTTTCAATGATGCTAGATGAATATGTAAATGTATGTTTTTGGAGATTTTCTTTATGCAAATATATGTATGGATGCACTTAGGATGTAAAAGTAATGCAATGCTTGAATGATTTTTTTTTTGTATTTTCTCTTTCTCATTTATGAATGCATAATGTATGTTTTGGATATGCAATGAAATTGTTATATCAGTAATAAATATTATGTAATTAACCTGGATTTTGGATGAATCAGGAAATCATTTTGAGCTCAAGTCCTTTATGCTATTTTTCAAAAATGAATCAGGCAATCTCTAAATGCATCTACATGTAGACTATAAGGACTGTCACTGATTTGTATACATTGTAGAATTTTTATCATCATTGGGCATTTTTGTAACAGACATCACCTGATAGTACAACTGGCACTAATACACACTGGTATCATGAGAGTATGAATACTATGTGTATTGGATGCAATGTCAGAAATAAACCTACACATCAAGGAAAAGAAGCCAGAACAACAAGTTAGTTATCTACTTTTGCTATTAAAAATCAGGTTCTGTTCAAGTGTAATGTAAGATATGTGACCCACAATGACCTTGAAAATTCATATTCTTGTGTACATAATGTGTCCTACACCTTACTGAGAATCTAATTTAGAAAATGGACAAGGAAATTGGTTCAACCTCACCTTAGTTTACACATAACGAGGATTGAGATATATGCAACTATCCACTCATGTTGGCAGCCCTTACCATAAACATCTAAGTTAGGTAAAATTTATAGTATCATTGAAACAATCACCATATGCAGAAAAGGTTATGACCCTATCCTTATGACTCTTTGTCTTTGAATAGACGTCATGGAGTAACTCGAAAGACATAACAATCACCAATTGATAATCAATCAAACAAAAATTATAACAACTTAGATGCCCCTAGTTTGAAACATCATGGGAACATAAAAAATTCATAATCAAACCAAGATCATTCTATGTGTTTAAGTAGTATTGAGAAATACTATTGATTCATTTGTCAAGCACAATAGAGATTCATCAATCAAAATTTGGAATCAAGCAATATGTTTTTAATGTCTGAGTGTATGAGATTAATTTTGTCAGCAATTGCAATCCAATGTAGTGTTTAGGAACACTAGTTGGTTAAAGTGTTGAGAAAAACTAGGACGTTTAAAGTGTTTGATTAAAGTGTTGAGAAACACTAGTATGATGTCTATTATAGGTAGGTGGTGTTGAAGAAATACCTTTGTTTTTGATAGTGAGGTTTTGATGCAAATATTGAGAAATACTATTCTCGAGAGGAAAACCATCCTAGAGAGGAACCTAAGATGGCCTAGCAGACACAAACTAAACATGGTAGCAAAGATTCCCCTAGTGCAAAATGACTATTCCTAAGACGCAAATGTAGACCAATCCTAGGCAAGGATAGGACAGTTGTATGGAATTAGAGTCAACCTATAGCACAAGTGCAATCGTGAAAAATTAGTGTCATCAATGCATTGATAGATGGAGCACAGAGTATGAGTGACGCCTATTTTCCATGTTTTCACAACTCAAAAAAGCTTTTTGTTTTTGCTACCAAGACGCCTATTTGCCAGGTTTTCGCTGAGGCACTTTTCTCTTTTTCAATTTTTTTTGTTCTTTTTCTCTTTTTTATTTTTTTTGTTAGTATCAAGGCACCTGTTTGCCAGGTTTTCACCAAGGATACCCTTTTTCAGGACATTTTCCACTATTTTTGAATTTCTTCAGGATCAATTTTCAGATTTGTTTTTGTTGGTATTTTCTAAGAATTTTCACTGCACAGGCTCAGCTAGCCAGTATCAAGCGTAGAACCGCTTCAAGTGTAGAGTATTGATGAGATCAGGAAGAAAATATCCCTTAGGTGTAGCTAACTGATATGCTCTAGTCCCAAAAGTTGTAGTAATGACATAAGGCCCTAGCAAGTTGGGTTCAAACTTTCCTTTTTGTTCTCTATTCAGCTGGTTTTAGGATTCTCTTTTAGAACGAGATCCCCCACTTGAAATTGTCATGGTTTGACCTTTTTATTGTACCCTTTTGAAATTTGTTTTTGGTACACTTTGAGATTATTGAACGCTTGTTGTCTGCGCTTATCAAGGAGTTCTAGTGAGTTAATCCTATCAATGCAGTATTGTTCATTAGTTACAAGACCTTGGAGAATTACGCGCAAAGATGGAATTTCTACTTCAATAGGCAGCACTGCTTCTACGCCATAGACTAGATAAAATGACATGGCTCCAGTTGGTGTTCTAATACTCGTTCTATAGGCCCATAGTGCCAGATTTAGTTGCTAATGCCAAGCTCTGCCAGACTTACTCATAGTTCTGTGTAAGATTTAAGAATGTTCTTGTTTGATCAGCTTGTCCATTACCTTGAGGCTAATAAATTGAAGAACAATGCTGGTTGATGTGAAACTGTGTGCAAAGGTCTTCAATGTCTGGGTTTTTAAACTGACCCCCATTGTCTGTTATAATAGAAGAGGGTATCCCATACCTACAAATAATGTAGTTCAAGATGAACATAGCCACTTGTTTGCTAGTGGCTTTGATCAGTGGCACAACCTCAACCCACTTAGTGAAATACTCAGTGTCCATAATGATGTACTTATGTCCACTTGAAGAATTAGGAAAAATTTGTCCAACCAAATCAAAGGCCCATTGCTAAAATGGCCAATGTGTTATAAATGGTATGAGTTATCTAGCAGGAGCATGGATGAGATTTCCATGTGTTTGACATTTGTGACATGTTTTTGAAAATAGAACAACATCATTTTCCATCGTGGGCCAATAATAGCCAAATCATAGTAGTTTTTTAGATAATGAAAAGCCATTTGAGTGTGATCCACATACACCTTCATGAACTTCTTTTAATGTGTGATCTGACTCTTCTTGTTCTAAAAACCTAAGAAGTGTACTATCGAGACCTTGTTTATATAAGTTATTAGTAATGAGGACATAATGCGATGATGTCCTAATTAAGGCTCATTTTTCATTCCTTGATAGGCCATTGGGTATAGTTTGGTTAGTAAGATAGGTAATGCATTTGGCATACCAGTTTTGTTCTTGGGCATTTAAAGCACAAATTACTTGGTACTCAGCTCTATTAAAATCTAGATAGGATACTTCTTCCACCAAGAAGTCATAGTAGAAATGATGCTCTTCCAGTTTTAACATTGATGCCAGTGTAGCCATAGCATATGTAGCTTTATTTTCTATTTTTGGTATTTGCTGGAATGTGACAAAGATGAAGTACTTTTTCAAGTCTTCAACCAGTTGTTTGTAAGGCATCAACTTCTCATCTTTAGTATGATAATCTCCATTTACCTAGTTAATAATAAGCCAGGATTCACCATACACATGTAACTCTATAATCTTCCTTTCCATAGCCAACTTAAGACCATTCACTAATGCTTCATATTTAGAAATTTTATTTGTGCATGGGAACATTAGTTTGTATGCTTTGGGCATCTTGTAGCCTTGAGGAGTGATGAATAGAACTCCTGCTCCAGATCCTTGTATGAAAGAGCCATCAAAATACATC
The DNA here is from genome assembly GCA_018584345.1 of Thuja plicata. Classification (NCBI taxonomy): domain Eukaryota; kingdom Viridiplantae; phylum Streptophyta; class Pinopsida; order Cupressales; family Cupressaceae; genus Thuja; species Thuja plicata. Next base: position 288,564 of record MU224006.1, read on the forward strand.
TTCCATGGATGTTCAGTTAAATGCATGATCATTTCATCTAGAAATTCAATTATCAAAGGTGCGTCATCTGGCAAGGGTGAATCAACTAATTGATCTATGAGGACTCGTCCTTTAATATCCCTTCTATCCACATACTCAATATCAAATTTGCTTAGAATCATAACACACTTTTCTAGGCTTCCTGTTAATGTTGTTTTGCTTAAGAGATATTTAAGAGGATCTATCTTTGCAATAAGATTTATTGTATGTGACAACATATAATGTCTCAATTTCTAAGATACAAAGACAACTGCTAAGCAACCTTTTTCAGTTATACTATAATTGAGTTCATAAGACACCAGAGTCTTGCTAATATAATAGATTGCTCGTTCCTTTTTATTTTCATCTTCTTGAGCCAGCAATACTCCCAACAATGTAGCTGTAGCTGAGATATATAGGAGTAATGGCTTTCCATGAATAGGTACCATGAGAATAGGAGGAATAGCCAAGTAATATTTTAATGATTTGAAGTTTTTTGCACAATGTTTGTCCCATTTAAAGGTAACACCTTTATGCAAAAGTTTAGTTAAAGGTTGTGCTATGTTTGCTAGTTGTGACATAAATCTCCTGATGGATTGGAGTCTTCCTTACGACATCCACATTTGACTAATATTGTGTGGAGGTGACATTTTGAGTATAGCTTTTACTTTTTTAGGGTTCACCTCAATTCCTTTTGCTGATACAATAAACCCTAGGAGCTTCCCTGATTGGACTCCAAAGGCACACTTCTTTGGATTAAGCCTGATTTGAAATTGTTCCATGCGATCTAGTATCTTTTTTAGGTCTTCAATATGAGTAGTCCTTGTTTTTTATTTGGCTAAAGTATCTTCCATGTAGTCCTCCATTTTTTTGTGTATCATATCGTGGAAAATGGTTTCATAGCTCTTTGGTATGTAGCGCCAATATTCTTTAATCCAAATAGAATGACGTTCTAGAAAAATGTCCCCCATGAGCATGTGAATGTTGTCTTCTCTTGGTCCCCAGAAGGAATCTTAATCTGGTTATAGCCCGAGAATCCATCCATTAGTGAGTACATCTGATAGCCTATTATTAGATCTATAATCATATCAATGTTTGACAATGGAAAATCATCATTAGGACATGTTTTTTTTTAAGTCTCTAAAGTGTGTGCAAATCCTCATAGATTTATCTATTTTAGATACTAGTACCACATTAGAAATCCATCCTACATAAGTGATGACTCTTATGAATCCATCTTTCAATAATTTTTCTAGCTCTGCTTTCACCAGTAACACAACATGAGGATGCATCTTTCTTGATTTCTATTTCACGGGTTTGATCCTAGGAGCTATAGATAAATGATGCATTATTAATTAAGGATCAAGTTGAGGAATATTAGTGTAGGACCATGAAAAATTTATCTTTTTCTCTTTCAGGAACTCATTGAATTGTATCTTCTCCTCTTCTAATAAGGACTATGATAAGTGAACAAATTGAGGAGCTTTGACTGTTCCCAAGTTAACCGACTGTGTTGGTTATATAAAAATTGAAGATCTTTCTTGAAAGTGCTCAGGGAGGATATCAAGAATCTCACATTTTGGCACCTTTGGGAGGTTTTCACCATCAGATACATCCTTTCTTTTTACTTTTTTAGAATTTGATACCACCACAACGTGTTTTTCACCATTAGTTCTTTTCTTCTTTTTATTTTTCAATTTGTGACTAAGAAACTTGATATCTTCCTCTGTCATGTTCATGCTTCTTGCATTGGTGGAAGAAGGATAAGGTTCTCAAGCATTCAGATAATAGGACAAAGTGTAGTCATTAGACAATTAATGTAATTTAGTGATAAGATGACTTAGGAGACTAAATTTGATTTAAATGAATTATTCTAATTAATCAAATAATTGTATTGACATAATTAGGGGTATGATCACACTTAGGGCAAATAGGGTCTATGGTCAAAGCATACCAAATTAGGGTGGTTACAATATGCACAATATCCAATAATATCCTAACAATATTCCAACAATCTCCCCCTTTGGCATTGATGACAACATATGATGTGAAAAATAAAATCAGTGCACAAAGAAACCATATCAACAGTACTACCACAAATATCCATAAAATCAAATCAATGCACAAAGAAACCATATAAATAGTACTAATAGAAATATACATAATATATCTTTTAGAGTATCTCTAACAAACCTTCTCAATCAATAAAAAATCTCTCCCTCTAATACATGACTCTCTCTCCCCTTTTTATTCTTAGTCTCATACTATTTTTCACATAACTCTCTTCCCTTTTGACATCAATGACAAAGGCACATATATGTACTGAGTCATAGAAGTAAACAATATGAACAACTAACTCTTCAAGCTAACTAATCCCCTTGAGTAGTAGCCACAAAATACATTAATCCATAATAATGATGATCTTTTTAAGTACACTGGACTAATACAAATTAATGTATCTCTAGCTCTAATTAGGGGAGGAAATCATCCCAATCTTACCTCAGAACAACTAAAAGTGATCCTTTGGCAAGTGCTTCATGAAAATATCTACAATCTTCTCTTTAGTAGGTACATATTCTAATCTTACTTCTTTCTACATCTCATTATCAAAATCCTTACTCAACTTGTCATTTCCACCAAAAATAATGTCATCCACAAAGACTTCAACAATAAAGATATTATCATGTTCAACTTTTAAGCATAAGTTGCTATCAGTAGTACCTTTATTAAAACCAAGATTCAATTAATATTTATCTAAAATTGCATACCAGGATCTAGGTGCTTATTTCAATCCATATAATGAGTTCTTCAATTTGCAAACCATGTCATCTTCATTGGTCAAAGGAAAACCATCAGGCTGTTCAATGCAGACTTCCTCTTCCAACTCTCCATTCAAAAATGCAAACTTAACACCATTTGATATACCTTAAAATCTTTGTAAGTAGCATACGAAAGAATCATCCTAATTAATATAATAAATGTAACACACACAACTAATATGGGGGTGAATAATTTGTGACCAAAAACTAAAGACCTTTAACCAATTTATCAACTTAATCTCAGACCTGAAAGATAAACATGAATGCAGGAACATAACACAGTATTAAACACATAACACCAAGATTTTTGATGTGGAAATCTTGTTAGGGAAAAAATAATGGTAGGTATAAATCCCACAAGATGAATGTAATTTGTTAAAAAAATTATACCCTATTAGGATTATTACAAATGGGAATGCACATGCATTCAAGCACACTGCCTAGAGCTCATGATGGAAGTGCTCCAAGGTGTGCTTGCACATACACAATCCAGGACTCTACTAGTCCTAGTCCTCTCTAGATCCTAAACTCACTTCTAGGACCTCCCAAATCTTTGCTTCACTAGCTTAATACTTCACTAACTCAATATAATGAATTGATCTCCTTGTGCTTCACCTTGAAGGACAACTATCAATCAATGTGTTTCAACTCTTCACTCTAACTTGGAGGGATCCAAGTGCAAATCCTTCATAAAAAATTCAAAAATGTTGCAAGGGGTTTTTCCATCACTAAAAAAACTCTTTGAAATCCATATGTTTATATTGAAATGGGACATCAAGGTCTAACCAATCGAGTTCAAGTTTAAAAAATATTTTGGCCTAATAGGCCTAATTGCTCAATTAGCCCTATCCAGAGGGTTTTTCTAGATTCTTCCCAAAAAAATGAAAATAACCACAAAAATAAACTTATGATACAGATACCCTTTTCCAAGGCCTAAAATATTATTGAGGTCTTGGACTCCTAGGTCATCCGTAGAGTAGTATCCTATAATATAGCAAAAATAGGGCTAATTTGGTTCATAATATGCAGTCCACTAATTTATAACTAGAAATCTATTTAAATGGATTGAAAAAGACCTAAGCTCTCCATTAGGGATCTCTAAGACCTTAATTCTTCTGAAACCACACTTGGTTTGAGTCTCTCAAACACTCCCTTGCACTTGCATTCAAATTTCTCTCTGTCATGCACCTAACCGGGCTCTGTGGTCTCACCTAGGGCATGATCTTAAAAATAACAAATTGACACTTCTGACCTCCTACTTGCATATTTACAATGTACAAAGGGTCTCCTACCATATTCATTAACACCTTGAATATTTCCATGGTTGGATTCTATGGGGGAGCTATGAAACCAAAGTCCACTTTGTCAAAACCTATCTACTCTACTATAAAAAACTTTGCCACTGAATGAAAAACCTTGAAAAATAACACTACAACACAAATCCAACACTGAAACAAGTTGTTCAATCCATTCAAAAACTTCCTCACTCAAAACATGTCGACTGTGCACAAAACTTAGAAAACAATTTTCTTGTTTCTATTCAAAAACTTTCAATACATCACTCATCCCTCAGGAAATGAGCCTCAAAGTATCTAAATATGCCTTCTTCATGTTTTTTGGCCACTAGCATTCAATCCCCCCTCAACTTTGAAGGGAATCAAAAGTTGTTGATGTTGCATGCAACATTTGCAAAATTGCAAATGTTGTCATGACGACATTGTGGCATCTTTTACATTAATGATCCAAACTTACTTTTATGACCTCTAACTCATTCCAATCAATGAATAAAAATAATTTAGGCCTTTTTGGGTACTTTTCTCATCTTACCTAAGTCTAGAACACTTTTAGACCCAATTTCCTACTTTTAGGCTAACATAACACTAACTACTAGAAAGCAATAAAAACTAGATTGGATTGAGAACTAACTATTAACCCATCTAGTTACACACTTTGCAAGACCTTCTAAGGTCATATTGAAAATATAATGACTTGGATAGAGTTAGTACAAGCCAAAATTGTACTAAAACTTTAGGGATAGCCTAGGTGCTCCTGCACCATCCTCCCCAAATGAAAAGACTTCAATCCACCCTTCGATTGAGTAAGTTAGAATCCACTGCCAAATTCGTGAATTCAGTCTCCTTGACCCAATTTGCCTCTGCATCTTCTTTTCCATACCACTTAACCATGTGTTCATAATAGTTTCTCTCTCTGGTCTTGTTATAGGCCCTGGAGTCAAGTATCTTTTCTACCTTACGAGTTGAAGTAGGGGTCAAATTAAGGTCTTCTAGCTCCTGTATGACCTCTATAAGGCTCTAGTCCAGTCCTGGGGTTGGTCCTTTGTACAAAACCAAATCCTCCGCATTGAACACCAAAGATAATCTACTATCTTCTAGTAGCTCCACCTTGTATGCATTGGTGCCATATTTGGCCAATATAGTACATGGGCCAATTCTTCTCATTTCTAACTTATGGGGCACTCCTTTCTACAATCTTTCCTTGTTGGGATTTACCATCACTAGATCCCTAACTTGGAATTAGACATCCCCCTTTCTCTCATTTTCCTTGCCTTTTATCTTCTCTGTATTTTCAGTCAATGTCTTTCTGACTGTCTCATGCACTTCTTGCATAGAATGTGCAAAATCTTCTACATAGCCACTACCCTTGGCTCCATCCTTCAGATCTCTAAGCTCAAATATGTTAGAAACATTGAGAGGGGAGGGGGGGGGGGGGG
>MU224006.1:306019-332696 GCA_018584345.1 Thuja plicata
TTATCTAACTCAATCAAGACCTGACATATCTAATGTAGTTGGCATTGTTGGAAGATTTGCAGCTGAACCCAAGCATAATCACTTAATGGAAATCAAGAGGATATTCAGATATCTTAAGGGAACTATAAACTATGGTTTATGGTATCCTAAATAAGAGAATACACAAATTCATGTGTATACTGATGCATACTGGGCAGGTTGTATTGATGAAAGAAAGAGTACTTCAGGAGGAACAATATTTGACAGAGAAAAGTTGGTATCTTGGACAAGCAAGAAGCAAAACTATATTTCTCAGTCAACAATAGAGGTAGAATATGTTGCAGTAGCACTGAATTGTACAACAATTATTTGGATCAAAAAGATGGTTAAAGACTTTGGTATTTAGGTCGACTATCCTATTGTTATTCACTGTGACAACACCAGTACTATTAACATGTCTAAGAACCCTGTAATGCATGCAAAGAAAAAACACATAGAGATCAAGTATCACTTTCTGAGAGAAAAAGTTGTAGACAAGGAAGTGACATTGGATTATGTAAACACAAAAGATTAGCTAGCAGAAATTTTCACGAAGCCTTTAGCAAAGGATAATTTTGAGTATTTAAGGGAGAATTTGGGAGTCATTCCCTCTCCTAAGTCTGATTAGAAAAAGCAGCAAGAAAATCAGTCCTATCTGACTGATGAATGGTTGACTACTCTACTTCTGGAGTAGTACCTGTGTAGAATGGTTTATGGCACCCTTTTCCATTGATGTCAATGGGGGAGTATGTACCAGTAAAAATAAGACAAACAAGGAATACATACAAGGAGCTTATACTATGGGGGAATAAAGGAACATAGTAGGGAAGCATGACAATGGGGGAGTATTCAGAGAATACACAGTACATGAAACTGCAAAAGTGTAGAAAAATATTTGTTGAGGATATTGAGAATATTGTAAAAGAAAGAAGACACCAAGAATAGAAGTTGTTTTTACCATATGTTCCCATCAATGCCAAAGGGGGAGATTGTTGGAGATTTAATTCTGAACAGTTGAATGATTGTATGTTTGTCATTGATGACAACATATAATACACAGTAGTACTTCTGTATGTACTTATCCATATGATGACATGAAGACCAGTGTTGATAGATACATGTTTTTGACATGTTTACTATGCTATGTTCATACACGCAGACTCAGATATGATATTTTAGTAAAGATATGTAATTATGTTATTGACGGCTACAATTCTGGAGGATTAACGGTTTAAGGCTGACGTATGCAACATGTTAATTGAGTTGCACATATATTTTTCATATGTGTGTGTATATTCATGATTAATTATGAGTTTTTGATATTAATCTAAACACGCTATTTGTGTTTTAAGAAGATTACAATGTTATGGTCAAAATTGTGAAGCCGACTTAGTGAAGCAATGCGTCTATTCAACATTGACTTGCGTGGTTGTAATTATGCTCTTGCACTTAGTAGAGATGAAAAAGATACTATGAAGAGTTTTCTAACAGGTCCCATGATCTCATACTTGGAGTATGTACTTATAGAAGGTCATTTGTGATAAGAAGAGTTACGAAAGCCAGAGATTAAAAAGCAGAGCAGAGTGTTGATGCAGCAGAGCTATATTTATCATATGTTGATAATATAGATGTTTATGTTGAAGCATTCAGAATATAGATTAGATTGTTATATTGCTTTACAAGAGGTTAAAGCATCAGCGCATAAAAGGAACTGATCAGACAAGCAGTGTCACAAACAATAGTTCATCTTGTTGATACAGTGTGTATCAAATAACTAGAAGGTTGTAGCCTTCACCACTTGGACAGTGAGTCCTCCACACCTAACAAGGTTACATGTAAAAGACTCCTAACAGGGTCTGACCCTTAACTAGGTCAACTATACTACTACATTATATTGCATTGTATTGTATAGTTCTTTGTGGGTACTAATTCCCACTGGGGTTTTTACCATTTGGTTTCCCCGTAACCAAATTGATGTGTTGTGTAATGTGTTATCTGAATGTATATTTACTTTGTATCTATATAGATTAATAAGTACAAAAGATTTAAAGTTGCAGATAACTGATTCACCCCCCCTCTTAGTTATCTCTGAAGTATTCTAACAATTTTACCTAATAGACCCTCTAGGAACACATAACTGACTTCCTTTAAACAAAATATTACTCTACAAAGTATATTAAGAGGATTCACTATGAAACTGATTCTTGTATTCTTGATATACCTTGTAGATGTCTACAAATTCTCCATCTTCTCCATATAGGTCTTTGAAGTTCTCAATACCCATTCTCTACAGGTGTATCTCTTGTACTATAAGGGTTCTTCTACTTAAGGCATCTGCTACCTTATTTTGCAATGCCTTCTTATGCTTGATATTGAAAGTGTAGGCCTGCAGATATTCTACCCACTTCATATGTTTATGACTGAGCTTATCTTGTGAATTCAAGAAACTCAGTGCTTGGTTGTCTGAAAAGACTAAAAAATCCTTTGGAAGCAAGTAGTGCCTCCACTTCCTTAGTGCTTGGACTATGGCATACATCTCTAGGTCATAAGAAGAGTACTTCTTCTTGGATTCACTTAGTTTTTCAAAGAGGAAAGCCACTGGTCTTCCCTCTTGGCTCAAGACAACACCAATAGCTACATTGCTAGCATCACATTCCACTGTGAATAGCTTCTCAAAGCTTGGAAAAATCAGGATTGGTTGAGTAGCAATATTCTTCTTCAATAACTCAAATCTATGGTTAGCTTGCTCATACCACACAAACTTAGTTTTCATCCCACCTTTGATATTATCTAACATAAGAGCACAAATTTCATTGAATTTCTTTATTAACTTCGTATAATATTGTGCTAAGCCATGAAAACATCTTACCTCAGTTGTTATTCTTGGAGTAGGCCAATTGAGAATGGCTTCCACTTTTCTTAGATCCATTTTTAGATTTCCTTGAGATAACACAAACCCAAGATACACTAGCTCTTGTTTCATGAACTCACATTTCTCCAAGTTGATCATCAACTTCTCCTCATGTAGCTTCTTGAAAACTATTTTTAGATGTCAAAGGTGTTCTTCTCTTGTCTTTCTATAGATGAATATATCATCTAAGTATACTACCACAAATTTTCCTATGTAGTCTTTAAGGAATTCATTCATGAGTCTCATGAATGTAGATGGGTCATTGGATAACCCAAATTGAATTACAAGCCACTTACACAGTCTTTTTGTGGTTTTGAAGGCTTTTTTCCATTCATCCCCTTCATTAACTCTGATTTTTTGGTATCCACTCTTTAAGTCAATCTTTGTGAAATACTTGGCTTCTCCTAGATAGTCCATTAGGTCTTCTATCCTAGGGATAGGGAACCTATACCTAATGGTTATCCTATTTATTTCTCTTGAGTCAGTACATATCCTCCAAGTTCCTCCCTTTTTTGGGTGCTAAGACAGTGGGTACAACACAAGGACTAATGCTTTTCCTAATGAGACCTTGGCTTAGGAGTTCTTGGATTTGTCTATCTATTTCCTCATTTTGTTGAGGAATCATTTTATAGGCTTCCTTATTAGGAAGGGTAGCTCTTGGGATAAATTCTATTTGATGGCTTATAGTTCTCTTAGGGGGTTAAGGTTGAAGGTTTTCCATCACTGACCATTCCTTCATACCTCTGCAACATCTCCTACACTTCCTCTAGAAATTATGTCTTCTTGACTTCCTTGTCTGTAATTTCTTCTTTTGGTTTCAATAAAAGTGCAAAAAAAAATCCCCCTTCTTCTAAGGCTTATAAGAAATCCTTCTCACTGACCATGAAAACATTGGGGTCTGATGACTTTATTTATCCATCCTCCACTAGTGACTAGATTTTAAATGTCACATTATCCTTCTTGAAAGAATAATAATTCTTTACTCCATCATGCATCGCATGTCACTCAAATTTCCATGGCCTACCAAGGAGTAGGTGACATGTATCCATAGGTAGCATGTCACACAACACCTTTTCATTGTATCTCCCAATGGAGAAATCCACCCAAGCTTGTTCATTGACAAGAACATGTTGTCCTTTGTTTAACCAAGTGACCTTGCAAGGGTTGGTGTGGGGTATTCTTTTCATCTTCAATTTTTTGACTGCCTCATCTGACACTATGTTGTCAGTAGACCCTAATTCTATGATGACTCTGCAAACCTTTCCCATCATCTTGCATTTCACCCTAAATAGTGATCTCCTTTGACTAGGTTCCTCTTTCACTGGCTCCTTAATCAGAGTTCTCCTCATCATTAATTTCTCACCCTCCTTTGAATCTAAGGGTAGTTTAGGGTGTTTACCTCCACCACTAGTCTCCTCTTGAACATATTTTACCCTTTTATCACTTCCTTGGGAAGTAGTGCCTTTCTCTGGACATCTATATGTAGGGTGTCCCATCTAGTTGCAGTGGTAACATTTCATGTTTGCAAAATAGTTACCTCAACCTTGGCTATTGCTTCTTCCTCTCCAACTACTATTAGAGTTCCTTCCTCTATTGGAGTTGCCCCTGTTTGAGCTTCCTTCTTTTTGATCAGTAAGCTTGGTCTCTCCTTGAATCTTTGTTTTAGAAATTCTTCCACCATATCCACCTCTCTGTCATTTATTGTCTTTTCCCTTACCTCTACCTCTGGTGGTGCTTGAATCTTGTTTCTTTCTTAGTTTCTCTTCTGAATAGCATCTAGAGTCAAGAGACTCATTTCATCTTTTATGGTCCACTTGAGACCATTAAGGTATCTATCTACCTTCACTTTCTCATCTTCTGTAACTCTAGACCTCATGCAAAGTCTTTGAAACTCTTTAGTGTAAGAGTTCACATCCAAGTCTTTCTACCTTAGAATTTGTCTTCTTTTATGCAATTGTATTTCATAATCCTTAGGGACATAAGAATCACTAACCTTTGCAATGAGAAAAATTTCCCTGCTAGGGTTTAGAGTCGCGCTGCTATTCTGAGCCCTCCTGTCCTTTCAGACCACATTTACTATGGGATTTTCCTTAGTGTTTATGGCCCCAGCTACCACTAGCCCAACAGTTGATGCTGGTGCTATTATGGTGATGAATAACAATGGTGCCTGCAAGAAAGAGACCTCACAAGTTTGTTCCCAAGGTGTTTCATGAGGTATGTCTCAGCCTGATATTGTTTTTCCCATTCATGAGTTTGATGATGCATGTTCTTGGCTTGAAATGCATACCCTTATTGGTTACTTTCTGGGTCGTAACCCACCTAAAAATATGATTAAAGATTGGGTGGAAAAAGCTTGGACTCCTCATGGAATCCACCTGGATGGCATTCAGAGTCTCACAATGGGTTTTTTTTTTGTTTCCCTTTTCCAATCCCACTCATGTGGATGCTATATTTTCCAAGGGACCTTGGAATATTAGGGCTTCCCTTTTAGTTTTTTAGTGCTGGTCTCGAGACTTTTTGGTCTCTCATGACAAGAAGCTCAAAGTCCCTATGTGGGTTGAGTTTCCTGGTCTTCCTCTACCCTATTTTCCTTTCATGCATGCTATTGTGCAAAATCTAGGTAGGGTTATCTGTAGTGAGCATGACCATTTTTTTAAGCCCTGGCCTCAAAAGAGGCTCTGCATTGAATTCAATCTCTCTCAAGATCTTAAAGAATCTATTGAGATTTAGGTTGGGGTCACCATCTTCTCTCAGAAGGTGCTCTACCTCAACCTTCCCAACACTTGCTATCATTGTCAATCTACAGAGCATAAAATCAAGGATTTCCCTTTGGTAGTTCCTCGGCCTAAACTGCCTCCTAAGGATTCTGGTTTGCGGCCCGTTGAAGCTGGTAAAAAAGAAGAAAAAAAAAAAGATGATTGGTTAATAGTTGGCTGCAAGAACAAATAGGCTAAACCTGTCACTTCAACTTCTGCTTCGCAACCACCACCTCCTGTTGTGGAGGCTCGGGTTGCTTCTCATGCTGAGACTGCTCCCCTTTCAAACCCTGGCCAATAGGGGAAAGAGATTTTCATTTGGATACCAACCCTCCTTAGGTTCACACACCTCATGCAGCCTTTGTGATTTCTACTCCTTCTAGCTTTTTCCACTCTCGCAGCCCTGACAGGTGTGCTGAGGTCGCATAGGAGGGTATGGCAGAAAAGCGCCGAAATGTCTCCATGGAACTTCCTGGGAACAATTTTTCTTATTTGTCTAATAGTTTTGCATCACTTGGGGATGATGCTGGTATGGCTGACACTATTTTATCATGAATTACATCTCATGGAATGTCAAGGGTTTGATAGAATTGCCCCAAAAGTACTCTGTCAGAGATGTTCATCATCGTGCTAGTAATCTAGATGTTTTATACCTCTAGGAAGTTAAAATTTTTGGTTTTATGATTGATGCGGCCTGTAAAATTATTTGGCCTAAGAGCCTTGCTCTTTGTTCTTAGCATGAGGCTAGTCGAGGTGGAGTTGTTACTCTCCTTTCTCCTCTTTGGCATTCTTTTTTAATCAGTCATGGTTTAGATCCCATGTAATGATCTATTTGGGCCACCTTCATTATTGAGAATCAATCTTTTGGCATAGTTAATGTTTATGCTCCCAATGATGCTGTTGAGAGATCTCACCTATGGTGTTGGATTGCATATTCTCTGCCACCTATAACTTGGATCTTCTATGGTGACTTCAATGTGGTTGAAGTGGCTTCTGACAAGGATGACATTCTGCCATTCCGGTGGACAGATGGTGAATGGCAAGCCTGGTATTACATGCGTAATAAATTGGACCTTTTTATCCCAATCTTGGCCACCACTGAACTGATGGAATTTGGCACATGTGGTCTAATTTTAGATCCTCCCCTGATAGAATTCACAAACATTTTGATTATGCTATGATTACAGCACAGTCTTTTTTCTCTTTTTCCAAAAAACAAGCAAGCCTTGTCGGTTACTCCTCTTGTTGATTTGACCTTGTCAGATCACTTCCCTATTCAATTCATTATTGAATGGAAGATAGCTAAGACACAAACTCCCATTACTTAGTTCTTCTTTAATACTTCCATTCTCAATCATGCTTCCACGGTGGCCCACATTCATCGGGTTTGGAACCTTGAGCCTAAACCTCCACATTTGTCTGGCTGAATTCAATGGTGGAATGATGCCATCCATCATACAACTCGCTTTTTGTGCATTTATGGTTGAGAACTTTCCATGTACCATTGTAGATCCTATGAGGCTAACACCAAATCTCTTCATGTTGCCACAAAGGCCTTAGCCCTTGATCCATTCAATCAGACCTTGTAAGTTCAACTTGCTCAGTTGCATCAGCAAAAACAAGTTGCAGACAACTATGCTGCTAGAGGTGTTCAGATCAAGGCCTGACTGCACTGGTTAAAAGTCAGAGATCAAGCCTCTAAAGAATTTTTTTCCAGTCCCCATGCACGTCAAACCAATGTGGGTATATCTAGAATCCAAGAGGGGTAGTCTCTCCTCACAGAGCTTCCTGATATCTTGCAAGCCTTTGTTCATCATTATGAATAGGTTTTTTCCACTCAGGGATCTTTACCTACCAGCAACCAAGCTCATGCAGATTGCATGGCTGTGGTGCCTCAATGTGTTTCACCATCCCAGTGTGCTTTCTATGATCAGCTTCTTACCCTTCAAGATCTTTGGGAAGCTATCTTTTCCATGGCTGATGATAAAGCTCCAGGTTGTGATGGGTTTCCTTGTGAGTTTTATAAAACTCTCTGGGATGCCATTGGTCCCAATCTTCATCAGGTTTATCTTGAAGCTTATCACTCCCAATCTCTGGGTGATATTATCAATAAAGGCAACATCAAATTTATCCCCAAAGCTGGGGATCCTGAGGATATTTACAATTGACAGCCTATTACCCTGCTTAATGTCTCTTACAAGATCATTGCTAAGGCTCTGGCTCTTAAGATTCACCACATCCTCCCTCAAATTGTTAGGACAAATCAAACTAGCTTTATTCAATCAAGATATATTCTTGATAATATCATAGCTATTTGGGAAGGTATGGAATGGGCTCGAAAGTCTCAACAAAAATCTCTTTTTCTCAAAATTGATTTTGCTAAAGCTTATGATCGTAATGAATGGCCTTTTATTCTTGCTATGCTTCACACTTTGGGTTTTGGCCCCAGATTTCTTCAATCTGTGGAGATGCTTTTTCAAGATGCCTTTGCTTGCATCACCATTAATGGTAGACAATCTTCCACCTTTGGGATTTTCAGATCCATTCGGCAAGGATGTCCTCTTGCTCCTGCCTTATATGTTTTTTGTAGTCGAAGGATTTGGCTATTTATTAGCCCATTCTATTTCTATGGGCTATGTTCATGGGATTTCTTTACCCAACTCCACTCAATAGTTGGTTAATGGCCATTTTGCTGATGATTCATTTCTCACTCTTGCTGAGGATGAAGAGAATATCAAGGTAGCCTTGTAGTGTTTAAACACTTTCTATTTGTCTTCGATCTCTTCCATTCAGTGGCATAAAACCTTGTGCTAGAAATAGTCATCCCATCCTGATTCACCCTGGTTTTCCCAGTTTGGTTGGTCCAGGATCCAGCATGGGGAAATATTTTGGTTTCTTGGTATACCGTTTGCATTTCAAACTACTTCTACTGATTTATGGAATGTTGTATTAGCAAAAATTGAAAATAAGCTTACCTATTGGATTACCAAGCTGCTCTCACTCGTTGGTAAATTTTATATCTTCTCTAAGGTCTTGATTTCTACTCATGTTTACTATTCCTTCTGTTGGGCTCCTTTGAAGGCCTCATACAAGAAGCTTGAGAAATTGTTGAGGGATTTTGTTTGGGCCTTTGGTGCAGACCACCATGGCTTTCACAGAGTTGCCTGGGAATTTTTTTGTCTCCTTAGGGCCTCTGGTGGGCTTGGCCTAGTTGATACCCAGAAGTAGGGCTTAGCCCTTTATGTGAAGTGGATTGTGCGTTGCCTCACTGGCAACGAGGCCTGGAAAGTTTTACTTTGCCACTGTATTTCTTCTGGGTACCCGTTACACAAACCGGCTTGGAAAGGAATTGGCTTTCAAACCCTCTTGGTTATGAAACATCCTATTCAAATCCAAGGTACCTTTGTTGCCAAAAGTATTTGGCATGCCTGGGAGGCAGTTAAACCGTAGCTTTGCTGGGTCGGTAATGGATTTCGTGATGGGATTTCATTCAATCAGTAGAATATTTGGTGGTCCCCGCTCTTTGCCCAGCAAGGGTTTCCTTTGTCCAAAATTTAAAGGGTTAGTGCTCTCTATTTTCATAAATGAGGCATTCAAACACCCAAGGATTTGTTTTCTAGAGCCACCATGATTCTCCGCTCTTGGGATGATTTCTGGGTTCAGTTCTGGATCATTCGCACAGATCGTCAGACTTTTGATTTTCTTGTCTCTGCTACTCCACCACCCCTCCTGCACAAACTTGGCATTTAGTTAGTTTAACCTTGGTGGAAAGATTGGAAATGGTACCCAGATACACCATTTACCAACTATAAGCCCAAACTTGGATACTCATGGTTGCTACCTCATTTCCCAATGGTTGAGTCTGTCAATCATTGTTGGCATCGCTCTTCCTCACAGAGCACTTGGAGCTGGCGTTTCTGCACTATTTGGGATGCTATCACTGAACCCAAAATTGCTCACTTTTCTTGGTGTCTGCTCTACCAAGGGTTACCCTTTGGAGCTCAGCTTCGACACTTAGGTGTTCCTGATCCTAAATGCCCTTTTTGTTGGCATTCTGAAACCATTATGCATATTTTCTGGTTTTGTGGTCGGGCCCAAAATTACTAGAATTGGATTCACATTTTTTTTATGCCTTTTCGGCCTGAGCCTTTCTCTTGGCACATGGGTTTTCTTGGTTACTCTCCCAGAATGCCCTCCCAGTTTACCCAGATTTCGCATGCTTTCAAGATGAAGATTTTGTTTTCCTTATGGAAAGACCACAATGCTGTTATTTTTTCTCACAACATTTTGGATATCAATGTTTCTCTCTATGCTAAGGCATGTTTATGTAATAATGTCATGATGCAGATTCAAGTTCAAGCTAATAAGGTGGCCCTGAAGGTTTCCCACTTATAGGAGTTATTGCAACATTGGGGTAATGCCCCATGTACTATTGCTAGGGTGCCGCCAGATTCTCTCTCTGCTGATCACACGCCACCCCGGGGTCGGTGTCATAGCAAGAGTGCCTTTGTGAGGCATTCCAGAACACCACACTCTTGGTGTCACCGCTCTACCTCTCCTCCTAGTAGGAGGGCCTTGGCTTCTAGATGGCCTCTTGTGCTTGCCTCTACATATGCTCAACCTTTGGCCACTATTCCTGCGTGGCCTCCTGCCCCTTCTGATAAGATCCCCCGCCTAGCCCTTGCAATTTCACCCAGGTAGGAGGAAGGAAAGATGGAGAAAGAAACTGAAGATGGGTGGTTGCCTCCTGACCAGACCCCTGGACCCAATGTGTAGGGAAATCCACTAGATAAAGATCCTCCACCCTCTTCTACTACTGCTCTCATAGCTTGAGGGTTTTTCTTATAATTTTTTTTGATGAACAATTGTTTTTTTCCGGCTTGATGCCAAGTGACTTTGCGGGGTGATTTTTTATCCCCCGGGATTTTTTTTGTGAATACTATACTTTGTTATACATATTTATAGTAAAGGCCTCTATTCATCAAAAATAACCTTTGCAAGCATAGCCTTCTATGTAGCAATTGGCTTCTTTCCTTCCTTCTCTCTTTCATCTTGGATAAACTTTCACCAAGTGAGTGCAGACCCTCTTAGTCTGGGTTTAGCAAATTTCACCTTTTGAGCCTCAATTATGCTTTAACACTCAAAGTGATTTTTAGTCCTTCTATCCAATCTAGGACTACCTCTGGTTCCATCTTTCCACTAAAGATAGGAACTCCTTCTAGTGCTTTACCACTCATAGCCTTTAATGTTTTCAAGAATGGTTCCTCATTAAGGACAAGGTCAGTTTCAAGTAATCTATCATTTATGGAAATCTCCTTGCCTTTCCCTTCAACCTTATCCTTTACTTCTTCTGTCTTCACATCCACTTCATCTACTTTTTTCTCTAATTGAGCCAATCAGTCTCTAAGTAATCTATTCTCTTATTCTTTCTCATCTACGTTCTTTTCCAACTCTTCATTGGTCACTATTGTAGACTCTCATACTGACTCTTTTGGTTGGAACATTCACCACAAGCTTGATCAAACAATCTTTGATACCAATCTGATGGAAGTGCTCCAAGGTGTGCTTGCACATACACAATCTAGGACTCTACTAGTCCTAGTATTCTCTAGATCCTAAACTCACTTCTAGGACCTCCCAAGTCTTTTCTTCACTATCCTAAGACTTCACTAACTCAAAACAATGGGTTGATCTCCTTGTGCTTCACCTTGAAGGACAACTATCAATCAATGTGTTTTAACTCTTCACTCTAAATTGGAGGGCTCCAAGTGCAAATCATTCATAAAAAACTCACAAATGTTTCAAGGGGTGTGCCCATCACTAAAAAAACTCTTTGAAATCCATATGGTTCCATTGGAATGGGACATCAAGGTCTAACCAATCGAGTTCAAGTTTAAACAAGATTTTGGCCTAATAGCCCTAATTGCTTAATTAGCCCTATCCAGAGGGTTTTTCTAGATTCTTTCCCAAAACTTGCAAATAACCCCTAAAAAAAACTTAGGATATGGATACCGTTTTCCAAGACCTAAAATATTTTTGAGGTCTTGGACTCCTAGGCCATCCGTACAGTAGTATCCTATAATATAGGGCAAATGAGGCTAATTTTGTTGATAATATGTAGTCCACTGATTAATACCTAGAAAAATATCTAGATGGATTGAAAAATACCTAAGCTCTCTATTAGGGATCTAGAAGACCTTAAGGCTTCTAAAACCACACTTTGTTTTAGTCTCTCAAACTCTCCCTTGCACTTGCATTCAAATTTCTCCCTATCATGCACCTAATCGGGCTCTCTAGTCTTGCCTACGACATGATCTTAAAAATAATAAAATAATAGTTCTGACCTCCTACTTGCATATTTACAATGTATAGAGGCTCCCCTACCATATTCATCCACACCCTGAATATTTCCATGCCTGGATTCTATGGGGGAGCCATGAAACCAAAATCCACTATGTTTCCTACATCAACTATACTAGTTTCAAAAATAATTTACAAAACCTATCTACTCTACTCAAAACAACTTTACCACTAAATGAAAAAATATTAAAAATAATACTACAACATGGATCCAACACTAGAACAATCTATTCAATCCATTCAAACACTTCCTCACTCAAAACAAGTCGACTGTGCATGAAACTCAGAAAACAATGTTCTTCTTGCTATTCAAAAACTTTCATTACATCACTTATCCCTTGGGAAATGAGCCTCAAGGTATCTAAATATGCCTTCTCCATGTTTTTATGCCACTATAATTCATATCCCTCCTCAAATTCGAAGGGAATCAAAAGTTGTTGATGTTGCATGCAACATTTGCAAAATTGCACATGTTGTCATGACAACATTATGGCATCTTTTACATTAATGCTTTAAACTAACTTTTATGACCTCTAACTCATTCCAATCGATGAATAAACATCATTTATGTCTTTTTATGTACTTTTCTAATCTTACCTAAGTCTTTTAGACCCAATTTCCCACTTTTAGACTAACATAGCAATAACTACGAGAAAGCAATAAAAACTAGATTGGATTGAGCACTAACTACTAACCCATGTAGTTACACACTTTGCAAGACCTTCTAAGGTCAAATTGAAAATCTAATGACTTGGATAGAGTCAGCACATGCCAAAATTTTAGTAAGACTTTAGGGATAGCCTAGGAGCTCTTGCACCAGCTCACTGCTTAATTAAAATAAGGATCTAAATCCCAAGGAAGGTTCACTACCTTACATCAATCTATGATCTCAAATCATAAAGGACATACTTTCCAAGCTCACAACTTGAAAAAAAACATCTATGATATGCCAAAATAGGTCCAATTAAGTACAACAATTCTCTACCTCAATTTCAAATTCCACTCATACCTCTTCTCATACTCTCTTTTTCACATCCACTCTCTCATAAAAATCAAAATTACAAATTATTATTGCATCTTTATATACATTACATCAATTTATCTCATCTACGTCAGCTAGGGACCTAAATACAAAATATTAATTTAATACATCTCAACCCTCAATGTGAACCATTGAATGTTGGCTAAGGCATAACAATGATCCATAACAACATCCTTAAACATGGTCCATATCCATAAATCAAACCACTATCCATCGCAACATGCTACACCAGAAAGTCGGCCAAGAATAACAAGATCACCAACATGTTACATGAGAAATCTCTAGTTTCAATCACATAACCCAATGTGATCCACTAATATGAACAGGACATGATCAAGAAACATTAACAAGAAACATGAAATACCATGACGTAAACATGAAATTTTATGTCTCATAAATCATACTAATCTCTTCATTGTTCATTAGGAAAACTAATGAACAACCACTATCATAAAATTAAAATAGTTTTCCAACATCCAAACCATGAAGCACTCAAAATGAGGACACACATCCAAGTTGTGAACTCACCACTAGGTTAGAAACAAATAATATTGCATAACCAATCCACATTGATTAAATAACTAAAACATTGTCGCTAAGAGTACAACCAAAATAA
This sequence comes from Thuja plicata, assembly GCA_018584345.1. Taxonomy (NCBI): domain Eukaryota; kingdom Viridiplantae; phylum Streptophyta; class Pinopsida; order Cupressales; family Cupressaceae; genus Thuja; species Thuja plicata. The sequence continues at coordinate 319,723 of MU224006.1, forward strand.
CAGGCTCTGGTAAATCCTTCACAACTTACTCAAATCATGATGCAAATCTCTACCACTTGAACTGAATCAAGTACAGACATCCCCAAATACATTACCATCTTTGCAGCATCTGATATTCAACATAGTAGTCATACCACATAAATCATCTCACTGAACATCTTAGGAACACTATCTTCAACAATAGGAATATGTTGACATCAATGAAAAAAAAGTAATTCCAGCACATATATGCTCAATTTGAACAATATCTCAATAATCTCCCTCTTCGGAATTGATGACAACATATTATGTGAAAAATTAAATCAACGCACATAGAAACAATATGAACATTACTACCGACAATATTCATAATATCTTTCAAATTCTCTCTAACAAACCTTCTCAATCGGAAAACAATCTCTCCCCAACATACTAGTTTTCACATGAATCTCTTCTTCTTTAACACCAATGAAAAATGCACATATATGTACTAAGTCATAGAGGCCAAAAATTTGAACAAAACATCTCTCAACCACTAACCACTAACCACTACTCCCCTAACCAGTAGCTACCAGAAACATCAATCCAGATTATGGTAATTTGTAAGCACACTGGACTAATGCATCTCTATCTCTGATAAAGAGCGGTAATCACCCCAAGCTTACCTCAGAGATACTCAAAATTATCCTTTTGAAAGGGCTTTGTGAAAATATATACAATCATCTCTTTTGTAGTAATATACTCCAATCTGACTTCTTTCTCATTGAATTTTTCTCTCAAGAAATGATATTTAATAGAAATATGCTTTGTCTTTGAATGAAACACATGGTTCTTTGACATATTGATGGCACTTTAATTGTCACAATGAATATTAATATGCTCATCAATAGTCACTCTGATATCTTTCAACATTTTCTTCATCCAAATCACTTGTGTATTATTAATATTAGCAACAACATATTCAGGTTCATAAGTAGATTATGATATAAAATTTTGTTTCTTACTTGCCCATGAAACTAATATCTTACACAAAAAGAATGCTCCACCTCTTGTACTTTTTTATTTCATCCACATGACCTTCCTAATCCACATCAGTATATGTGCTCAATGTCAAATCATCATCTTTCCCATACCATAAGCCATAATTAACTATGCCTTTCAAGTATCTAAATATTCTCTTAACAACAACAACATGTGATTCCTTTGGTTCTACTTAAAATCTAGAAATAATGCAAACAACATTCATAATATCTGTTCTAGTTTTTGTCAAGTATAGTAAGCCACCGATCATATATCTATATCTTGTCTGATTTGCATTAGGCGTATCATCAATCTTTGTCAATTTACAACTAGTGATCATAGGAGTACCAACAGGTTTTGAATCATCCACACTAAATTTCTTCAACAACTCTTTCACATACTTAGACTGGGATATGAAAATACCTTTATCAATTTTTGTAATTTGCAGACCAAGAAATTTTTTTATCTCTCCTATCATAGACATCTGAAACTCTTTCTATATCTCATTAGAAAATTCTTTACTTAACTTGTCATTTCCACCAAAGACAAATTCATCCACATAGACTTCAACAATCAAAATTTTATCATGATCAATTTTGAAGTACAAATTAATATTAGTAGTACCTTTACTAAAACCAAGTGTCAGTAAATACATATCAAATCTCACATACCGTGCGCTAATTTCAATCCTTAAAGTTTTTTCTTCAATCTACAAACCATGTTATCTTCACCAGTGAAAGGAAAACCATCTGGTTTCTCAATGTAGACTTCCTCTTCCAATTATCAATTTAAGAATGTAGACTTAACATCCATCTGATATAGCTTGAAAAATCTATAAGTAGCATATGCAAGAAACATCCTAACAACTTCAATTCTTGCAATAGGAGAAAAGGTCTTCTCAAAATGAATTCATTCCATCTGTGAGTATCCCTTGCAAACAAGTCTGGCTTTATTCAAAACCACTTAACCTTCTTCACTAAATTTGTTTTTGAATACCTATTTAGTACTGATCACATTCTTGTCTTTAGGTCTAGGAACAAGAATCCATGTCTTATTCTTCTCAATCTATTCCAATTCTTCTTCCCTCGCTTTAACCCAAATTTAATATTTACATGCTTCATCAATGTCTTTTTGCTCAATCTTAGAAATCAAACAAATTTCATTTCTATCAATTCTTCTTCTAGTCAGAACACCATGATTCTTATCACCAATAATCTGACTTTCTAAATGATTTAACTTTCAGACCTAGGAGTCTTCGTATTTTCTTTTGTAGAAGACTCTTGTGTTTCCACTTCTTCATCATTTGCATCTTCTTCATTATTTTCTACCGATCTATTCTTATTCTAATTTTGATTATGTGCTTGCACAATCTGACTTTATTCTTCATCTTTTGATTCAAATCTACAAGATCTAGCCTATTCCTAAAAAATCATCTACTTTCACATTTTGCACTTCCAATTACTTTCTTCAACCTATGGTTATAAAATTTATATGCCTTACTTTTTGTAGAATAACCAATAAATATTCCCTCCTCACATCTAAGATCAAATTTCCCTAGGTCTTCATCACTTCTGATAAAGCATTTACTTTAAAAAATCTAAAATAATTCATTGTAGGAACATGACCATACCAAAGTTCATAAGGTGTCTTACTGTTTCCCTTCCTAATTTGCACTCAGTTCAATGTGTATACTCCAATACTAACGACTTATCTCCAATAGATCTGCAGAACATTTCCTTCAATCATCACAATTCTAGGAGTGTCTAGAATTGTTATATTTCTTCTTTCTACAATTCCATTATGCTATGGGGTATGAAAAGCAGATATTTTTATCTTTATTCCATTCTCTTCACAAAAAGTATTAAACTCAGTAGAAGTACACACTCCACCTCTAGCTGATCTCAGACATTTCAACTTTGATCCTATTTTAGCCTCAACCATATCTTTGAAAATATTGAATTTATCAAAATATTCATGCTTCTCTTTCAAAAATGTAACCCACATCATTCTAGAATAGTCAACAATGAATAGAATGAAATACCTATCCCCGCAATAGCTTCTTGTTATTGTAGGGCCACATAGATCAGTATGCACAAAATCCATGATTCCACTTAAAGAATAATTTTTGCTCTTAAAAGTAGACTTAGTCAACTTACCCAACTTACATTCCTTACAAACCAAATTAATAGGCTTCAACAATTTAGGAAGATCTATAACAACATTTTTAGTAATTATCTTCACAAGGTTATCAAAGTTTAAATGACAAAATCTCTTATGCCACAACCGACTGTCATCAATATTAGCAATCAATCATAAAATCTCAATTTTTTTCAAATGAAATACATTACCTTTATTATTTCTTCCTATATCAATCTTAATTCCAGATATTTCAATGATCTTACACATTCCACCCTTGAATTGTAGGTTGTAACCCTTATCAACTAGCTAACCAACACTCAAAAACATTATATTTTAAACCTTTAACATATAGTCATCGGTATTACTCTTACCATCAAGAGTAATAGACCCTTTTCCTCTGATCATGCAAGGAGAATCATCAGAAAATCTAACAATACTATTAGAATAATTGAGAGGGGGGCGGGGGATTCCCTCAAAAAAAATATCCTACAGTCCCAAATTCCTCCAAATGTATAATAAAACAAATTCAATCATACATAACTCAGCTCAGTGAAAATTTATTTTGTAAACTTAAAATTTCATTAATAGTGTTTACCGAGTGTCGGTAAATTAATACTATGATTACCGATCTAGGTCAATAAAATAAAATGTAAAGTAAAATAACAATCCACAACATTCATACACATTGACACATAGGTTTTTAATGTGGAAACCCTGTTAAGGGAAAAACCACTTGGGACCGCTAACCCAAAATATTTTCACTCTTCTGAGGTGAGCTCGGTGAGGAGCCAACCCTATTAAAAGTTACAATGAACACTATTAAATGTGCCCTTGTTAGAGGATTTAAAAATAACAATTCTCGCTTGACCAGGCATTCACTATGGAGTCAACAAGAAACCAATCAACATTCTCTGAATGTTATAATAAGGATACACTATCCCACTCGATTAAGAAATTTATTTGTTACAATGGTTAAACTGATACAATAATGATCTGATTCAAATACAACTCTGATTTGTAGATATTTAAATCTATTCTAAGTACATAATATCTCTGATCAATTTGTTCACTTTAGTTCATATCATACTTTTTCTTCTTGGTAATCCTCTTTCCTCTATTTTCTCGGTGATGTTTACAGAAATACTTGGTTCTATCTTTAACTAGTTTGATTAGTCATGCATCAAATTTGCATGTATGCTTCAACCTCTATCAAAAACACACACATGATTCCAAAATGAATCTCTTGTCTCTTATATAGACATCATGTATCATTTAATTTTCATCCTTCAAATATTTTCGCTTAATCTCCATCATTCATTTTCTCACTTTATCCTTCCTCAGCACTTGGGTTAAAAACACGTTTCAATCTCTATCGTCAGATCTTACTTGAATTTTCATAACCATTTTATCAAATTACAAACTTTATGTTTTACCTTGAAATTATCAATTTCCAGATCAGCATCCAAGTCGGTCTCAATTAGAATTAATTTCTTTGTCTTAGTATTAGCTGTATTGTTTCGGCAATCCCTTACTCGGTTATCACTGTTGCTCGGTATACACTTCATTTACTTGGTTATTACTGTCACTAGGTGTATACACAACTCTTCATTTTACTGACCACATAAATATTGTTTGTTCTAGATGTTCAATACATAACAAATGTTTTCCACCATAATAACAATCAAATAAGTTGACATCAATGACAATACATTAACTGATAATGTTTATCATCACTTCTGCAACTCGTTTGAATATCAACAAATGACTTCAAACATATAATCAGTTGTAGTTCATCAATCTCTCCCTTTGGCATTGATGGAAACACAATATGAAATATGCAATATAAAATGCCATACAACAAATACCAAAATTTTGTTCTGCAATTGCAACAATTCGGTAGCTCTCCCTAGCTTGAATATAATTTGTGCCAGTATAAAAATAATACTCATTGTGCAGACTTTTTCTACATTTTTGACTATTCAACTCTTGAATCTCTCTGCAATTTAGATATATCTTTTCTCTCCTTTTCTCTTTTCTCCCTTGAGTGGATAGATATTTTCATGAATTTCTCTAATATTTCATTGATCATTTTCTCTCCCTTTGACAACAATACCAAAAAGAAAAATATGCAGCTCTTCAGTAGCCAAATAAAATATCTCTAATTTTTGATGCTGTAGGTACCTTTCAGTGTACTGATATCTCTGTGTTGGTCCAGTTTAGCTTTGCATCAACATGATTGATATTCTAATTTCATGTAGGTTGATGCAACCTCCTAATCTACTTAGTTACTAATAGACAAGGTACGAACCCCTAGTCTACCTCTCAAGTACTCAAATGTATCCTTCGGTAATGATTTTGTGAATATGTCTGCAAGTTGTTCCTTTGATTGTACATATTCCAGTATTACTTGTCTGTCTTGTACTTGTTCCCTCTGTTAGGGATTTTTCTTATGGAATCTGTATAAGCATCAATGCTTGACCCTATGAATCCCAACTTTTGATTCCAGCAAGTAAAAATACTAATTAATGAGGATTTCATCCTCCTTCTACTTCGAGCTCCACAAACTTGGGCGGGTGTACCTCTTCAGACTCACTACTTCACAATGAAATCCTATAGTGGATTAGGGGTTCTTGCAATAATCTACTAACGTCTTTTGCTGCAACCGATGCAAAGATTAGAAATCCAATCGATGATATTAACATAAGTAAACAATCATTGTAGAAAAATGGAAAATGTGATAAGGATATCCATCCTTCTTCTCTTCAAGTTTAAAACTCAGGCAGGCTAACCTTTTAGATTCAATTCTTCAATGAATCACCAACAATGTTTGTACTATTCAATACAGATTTTGGACATTCATGCTCTTAAACAGGAAATGAAAAATGGTTTGATTTTAAATGATTGATGGTAAGGATTGCATAACCAACAAAGACCAGTGCCTTATCTAGTGGGAAATAGAGTCATACAAACGTACATCAACATAAATTACTTAATGGAAACACAAATAGAATGCCTTACAATCTATATGCAGCTCAGATAGAATGCCTTACATACTATCTTATCATTCCCATACTACTGTTTCAAATCCTCATACAAATGCTTATCCCTCTGAAATCACTCATAAGATTGACTCCTTCCTTGAAGGAAACTCACAAGTAATTGCATAGTTACCTTGTAACCAACATATTCAGAATGCCTTACAAACTAAACATACAAGAGCATCAACAAAATATAAAGAGACAACAATAATATGGAATAATAACTGCACTGTGTTTTATTAAGATATTTATGCTTCAATACATCCAGAATGACAAAAAACTTAGAAAATATGACCCTAGAATCAGAAGGCTGGTTTTAAGTATTAATTTCACCATACTTATTACAATCAGGAGAAAAGAAAGATATAGGAGAAAAATGAAAAACGATCTCCTTCACTGACATTTGTCTACTCCTCAAAATATCTACAACTGATTCCAATTGAAACTATGAGAATTTGATATGACTTGCCCTCAAATAATCTACAAAATCATAATCTCCATTCCGAGACCTTTTCAGTGATATATGATACTCTATATTTTGGATAAAATTTGCCCTCTGAAACATTTATCAAAATTTGCGTTCCCGTGCAGATTTCCTTTAAAAGTTTAAAATATTTGAATTTGAATTTAATTATTTTTTCAATATTTGGACTATTGAAATAAGATGAAATTTAACTTTGCCCAGATTTCATCTCATCTTGACACTTGTCACTCAGGCTTAATGGCTTAATGGTTAGATGGTGAGCATCTTCCCTTTAAGCCATTAAGTTAACCCTTGGATCCTTTTAAACTTGCAAGTTCTTTAATTCCTCCTTTTTGAGATGAATTTATTAAAATATTTCAATTTAATCCCTTTTAACTAGCTTGCGACACTTGTCACTCAAGCTTAATGGCTTAATGGTTAGATGGTGAGCATCTTCCCTTTAATCCATTAAGTCAACCCTTGGATTTTTCTGAACTTGCACACTTTTTAACCGCCTTGTTGAAAGAAATTCAAATTTAAAAAAATCATTTAAATTTGCACACCTTACCAGATTGCACCAAGTGGCATCCTCTGATTGGTCCACAGGTCCACTTGGCACACATGTCAATCTCTGATTAGTGCCTCTGTCTTGCACTGGACTTGTGCCACTTTGGACCTGCTCTGTGCCATGTGGCATCCTCTGATTGACTCGCTGGTCCACTGGGTGCCATGTGTCTGAGATGCCATGTGGACCAATGGCTTCATGGTATCTTCCTTGAAACTTTCTCATTAAGCCATTAAGTAATCTGTTGATCTTGCTTACCTCGAGATCTACACCCAAACTTGCAACATCTTAAGCTAACTTATTTGCCATGTCAGCCTTGCGGGTCCCGCCAAAATTTGGGTGTTTCTTCCTCTGGGAACAATATTCAAGGTGAATCCTCAGCTCCTGTATGCATGCCCATAGCCTCTTCTTGCTTCTTCAAATCATTGTTTGTGGCTTGTTGGTTATAAACATTTCGAAATCCCATTTCCTGCTCAATGTGGGATAAATCTGTCTTGGGTTTTTAAAGCCTTCAATGATTTTTCCCTCAAAATAATGTGGGCCCCATTGTACATTAAGCCCTCCAGCTAAGAGGTCCACCAAGAGCCTCTGGGATTCCTTCTTTACAACATACTATAGTGCTAGTGTATAAAAACTTCAAATAAAACATTTACCCACTGAATGTGGGATAATAACTTTTCACAGTTTGAAGTTTCAACCTTCCTCTCATAACTACGCAACTTTTCACTTCATGGATTACATCTACCAAAACATTGGCTTGAAAATTTCATAAGACTTTCCCCCTATGATGTGCTGGCTACTAGAACAAAATGCAGCACTCTCTCCAATTCTCTTATATTGGTTTTGCTTTAGTTTTCAAACCACGTGACCTCCTACAAATGGCATGCTGTTGGGTCCCTTGCGTAGGCTGTGAACATGTTATGGCTATGCTCAACTCCTCTCCCCTGCTTTGACAGATGCGTGGACTACATTTGATGAAGTGTGGTGTCTTTTGAAATGTTGCAAATATCCCTACTATTGTGTGGGCTTCTTCAGCTATCCCCTGTGCAATCGTCATTTGAATATTATGTTTTCTCTCCTCCACATGCTGCTGTGCAGCCCTCGAAACATGGCGTGGGGTTTTTTTTTTCTTACTTGCTTTGTCTCTACTTAAATTGCTTTTCAAAACTAAAACTCCACCAAATGTTGTGTAGCCCTGGCAATTGCAAAAGCCACATAGCACTTTTGTATGTTATGTTTTTAGTGTCTTTCCTCCAATTTCTTTGGTTAGCGCAGACTTCCCAGATGCACTCTCCAAAATCTGCGTAGACATTTCTCTAATGTCTTGCTCTCCTATGCTGGCTTCTCTATTTTGTGCGTTGCCTATACTTGTTTGGGCTTTAAACTATCTCCTCCCAAAATATCGTGCAACAACATCCTCTTCGTACATGCTGTGTAGCTTGGAGAGGTGGCAAAGGTTGTGGGATTTAACTTTTCACTTGCCAAATGTAGTGGAGATTTGAAACATTTCCTTGTTTTGTCTCTTCTCTCACATCTCCATCGTGGGCTTCTTGGCAAAAACACTTGCCAATCTTGCATTTAATTTAATACTTTAAAGCTTTTCATAAAACAAAACAACACTCCCTCCAAAATTGGCGTAGTCACCTATGCGATGCAGTACCTTCCTCCTTATACTACGCTGGGTCTTACCAATTCACACTTGGCATTTTTATTCATTGTTTTAATCAAAACTTTCCAAATATCTCTCAGCTGGCATTCAACTCAGCTCTTCACTGATTCATATCTGACTCCTTGTGCTGTGTAACCTCCTTTGTGTACTCCAGTGCAGACCTTTTATGGTTTTTTATTAATGCTTTTCAAAATCATTTTACAATATCAAAGCTTCTTGCGCAGGAACCATATTCTATGTTTGATTGAACTTATTTGCCTCCAATGCATTCCTTCATTTTACTGCGTAGACAACATGATGGTAAAGTATTTGCAAAGAATGTTTTTCAATTTTCTTTAAAATCCCTCCACCAAGTCATGCACGACATTACCATATTGTTTCAATAATTTAAAACTTAAAAAATCCTTCATCTAAAATGCCTACGCAGCCCCTTCACTCTACCTCTTGCATTTATTTAAAACATTAACACCTCTATCTTCTTTGTAACTTCATTCTTTATTATTACATTTGCAAACTCCATTTGCTTGGAGTTTCCATGTTATTTCACAGGTTTTGCTTTACTCAATGTGCTGGAGTCTTTACTCTCCATGCCATCTCCATATTTTAATTGCGCAATGTCTTTGATAGCCATTGTATGGTATTTGGCATTTGGAACTTATTTTACTTCCCCACACGCTTCGACAACACCCTGCGCAGCCAATTGCAACTGAAATAATACTTGGAGTGAAGTCTCCTTCCCTACGCTGTGCAAGACTCCAACCATATTTCAAAGATGATTATACATTATATCGACCTCCCAATGACAAATCCATGGCCCCCTTTTACTTTGGTTGATGTACAGCCATTGGAATTCTCTATCAAGTTTGATACACCGAAGTTAGCTAGTTTGGCAGACATTCAGTTATCCAGCAGTATATTACTAACCTTATATCTATATGTATGATCGGAGGACTACAACCTTGATGTGGGTAGAGAAATCCCTATGCTGCATGTACAAAAATTCTCAGTCTAGTAATCGAACCAAGCGGGGTGTCCAATTTAGCTAAGCCACATAGATGATCACTCAATGTTCCCAAATGCATGTATTCATAGGCCAATGCAATAATCAGTTGTCTTATACTTTAGTAGCCTTTATTTATCAAATCACAATGCATTTTTGACATAATGGACGAAACCATTTTTCAATGTCTCTTAGTTTCAATCAAATTAGTGGCCATTAAGAATAGCCTTTTATCTTTATGTAAACTGATCTTATTAACAACAGTTGGCCTCTGGAACTGACCTTAAAAACTGATAAAATCAAGTAACCAGAACGTGGCGCTAGGAACACACATTTCATGGTTGACATTATTTCATGTTGAAAAGTGACATCTAAAGAAACCGAACAGGTCCAAATATTTTAAACATCCAATTTGGCCCTTTAGACAATTCTGCAAATTACCCTGTCAAATAACAATGAAATGCATCTTGTTTTGAATTTGCAAACAAGTCAAGCGACCTTCTGAAGATCTGAGCTTCTGGATATTGGAAATATGTGATATGGAGAGAATGAATCCAAAAGGACAACTCATGATGATCAACTAGTCACATTTTGGAGATCCTTGAAGATAGCCACTTGGAATTACAGAAAATGACAACATGAGGAATACCGATTTCTGTAAATGAAAAGAATCTTGAAAAGTGTGCAAAGAAAACCCTCAGGACCTAAAACCTTGAAAAATTGAATTCAAATTGGTTTAAAATATATGGGAAACATTTTCTTGATATGACCTATCATGATATTCAAGATATAACCTCACAAACAGGGCCTCGGACCAAACTGTGCAACTGATCTGCATTAAATTGTTAGAAACTGCAAATGGAATCGGATTGGAAAACTGAGAAAAAGGATTCATCATGGACTGAAAATATTCATGTTAGAACATTTACATGCCTATAATATAGGGGAACATTCAATTTTCTATTCCATTCAATGGGGTGTAAAATTGTAAGACCTCAAAGTAGGTGATTCAGAAATCTGCATTTGACAGTTTGACACTAATAGAAAATGCAAATGGAATGGGCTTAGCAAAATGACCAAATAGACTTGTCATAATTTAAAGATGGAGAATCAAGAAGTATTTGACCTCTATAATGGAGTATAAAAGGAATTTTTTCAATTCGGTCATAAGGTCAAAAGTTACAATCAGTCAAACAGGGCTACTTAGAATTCTAGGAAAAACAAAGAAACATGATATCTCTGGATGACCAACTTTGAGGGATCCAAAAAACTATCAAACAAACTTGAAATAACTTGGGATTTGAAATATATTCTATCTGATATACATAGTCAACATTACCCAAAGTAGCGGTCCATGACACTCAACATGACACAAGATGTTCAAATGCAAACTGGGCCCATTACAACAAATTGACACTAAGGCAGAAATGCAGATTTGGACAAGTGCTTGAAACAAGACATCACGAAACAACTTGAAACTCAAATTTAATGACCTAGGATGTCTTCAAATGTCAAAAAAGGGTGATGAGCACTTGACATGCATGGTAGACAATCAAACTTATTTGGGCAAATAGGCACAAAAAATGATCATATGGCTTTAGATTGCAAAATTTTAACATGGTACTTCAAAAACCCTTACTGCTTTTTTCAGTCCCAACAGTGGCTCTGAATGTGGACGTGTGGCCCAATGAGGGCACATAGAGAATCTCAGAATCATTGGTAGAAGCAGACCACCCAAAAGTGAAATTAGACTTTCTCTTTTCTCTTATCTCAAATCTCTTCTCTCTTATTTCTCCATCCCAACTCAAAAATTAGGAACACCTTTATTCGAAAGAAAACACACCACATGAATGAAAGGAAAATAAAACAACTATACAAACACAAATATTATTTATAAAGGCCTCAAACCTTTTTCACAACTGAAATCAACACTTGCCTCTATCAAAAAATCTAATTTTCTTCTTGGCATACAAATATCAAAATGAAAATGTACTTGTACTGTTGCTGTTCAAATTCATAAGGAATAATAAAAATGAAGAATACCTTATTTTCATTCCTTTCATGCCTTCATAAGTTCTTCCATCAGAATCAGCATAACCAAAAGTATGAAACTCATCCTTCACATTAGCAAACATCAGAAAATGTGAACCATGACAATGAGGAAATGCATTACCCCTTCATCAGTCGGTTGATCCATAAAGAAAATAAAAGAATCATACTTGCAAAGAGCATGGATACCGAAATCTAGAAAGACTTCACAATAGAAAGACTCAACATGTTCCTTAAAACATGTATTGGAAACTTCTTCCACTTGCAAATTACCCACATAGTCACAACGAGCCAACTGATCAACATCATAGTCCTACTCACTACATAAAACAATGAACCCATCAAATGCACATTCAAACTCATAATAATTTTTGGCCCTGATAGAGATACATTCTGATATTTTACTGCATACTGACACATTTTCAACACCAAAATCAGAATAATTCAAATCTGAAAACTCAATGCATTCCTCAAAAAGTGGATTAACAACACCGTATTTTTCTCCCATATGGACATGGTAACAGAGAGATGGTTGATCCGTATCAATGTCCTCATCAAATACATCATTAGTAAAAACATTGAAGACATTAGTACCCCTGCTGTGATAATCACTGTCATAATCATTTTCAGCATATGATTCAAAATCAGAGATATCACTATAAGTAGATTCAACACTTCTATCACTAGGCAAAAAAGTGGATGACAAATTCATACTACCTTCTTCAACCGAAGGAGATCAGAAAGGAAACTAATCGTCCTCAAGTTTCTCATCATGTGCAAGATTTTCATTACACAAACAAACCATATGCTTCAATTTATCATCATTAAATGAAGGGATTTCAAAAACACACTCATCTAGCACTTTATCCTTTGACTAAAAAGACTCAACTAACTGATCTTGATTCTGATTTTCATACATAATATAATGATAAAGTTGCAAAATAGTATCATACTCCATCTCATAAGGAAGACCATCATTTACTATCCCTCTTTCCTTAAGTTTTGACACCAAATCCACTTCAAAGCTCTTGATACCAAACTCATTTCTATCA
>MU224006.1:332872-343290 GCA_018584345.1 Thuja plicata
CATTGTTAGTATCATTGCATCTAGGATCAAAATGAGAGGGTGTTTCTGATATAACTTTGTAAGGCAAAGATTCATTGAGAAAGTCAGCATCATAAGTATTTGAAACATCATTCATTGCTACCATTTCCTAGACATATGTATTGATATCTTCATTAGAAGTTTCTTTCGTATGCAACAAAGGATTATTAACCATACATCTATTCAAATCTGAATTCAAGACCTAATTAGAGACAAAAGAAGAAGTATCAATACACCTACTTGGAGCTGCAAAATTTTCACAATACTCTTTTCCATTCTCAAATGTATCTTTCTGACAAATCCCTCTAGAGAAATGGCTCTTTGTCAGTCCCTAGTTGACATTGTTTTCAATCTCTATTTCTATCCTAAAATCTTGATGCAAAGTTTTAGGTTCCTTATCTCTCAACCTATAACTCATCTTCTTGTCAAATGCATCAAAGTAAACCACAACACACACATCGTCTTGAGGTCTACTCCTTTCAGGTATTTCATGTAAAGCTCTTGAAAATCTGATATTAAAATTAGGAACTAATTCATCTTCTTTAATCTTAAGATTCAACCAATCAGTAAATACATCACTCAAATTCATTCTCTCACCAAATTGTTCCATGAAGGCAACATGCAATTCATCCCAAGAAGAAATTGAACAAGCTGGTAAAAAAGAAAACCAGTCCCTAGCATCATCTTTCAAAGTTTGGACAAACAACTTAATGTATACATCTTCATACTTTATTTCAAAGTCACCCAATAAATCAATGAACATTCGAACATGATGACTTGCTGAAACAACTTGATCTCCACAAAATTTTGGCAAATAATCTATGATTTCATGAGGCACATCATGTGGGAAATCTTTAATACCATCAAAACACAATGGTTCATACCTCTTGGTATGAAAGTACTTTGAACAACCCTTGCTGGTCTGAATTTTAGATGAAATTTTTTTTGACATCTCACTAATTTGAACACACCTCTTTCCTAGTGCTAAAAACACTCAATAGAGGCAATCTATTTAAATCACTTAATTCTCATGAAAGAAAACACATGAGAAGCAAAATACCTTTGTTGTTGCTGCTGAGATACTCTTTCATGGCTAGTAGAAGTAAACACACTCAAACAACCATTTGATATTTTATCCTTCCTTGCCAAAACAAACTGACAAGGCTTCAAATATGCAAACAATATACTGCAAAATCTCTAAAATTTTACATGTAAATCAATGCTACTGGGCTGCAAAAGAATTCATAGTCACCACCCACAAAGATGTGGGAAAAGATTCACAAATTGATACAGAAATGGTAAACAAATGATTAGTTCCTATGATCTTTTAACCTTCACTTCTCCTTCAGATTACAATTTTTGAGGTATTCTGATTTGTAACTTTTAAAGCCAGAGATATTCTAAAATTATAACAAGATTTCATAATCTCTATCCCCAGCAGAGTCTCCATTTTGTTAGGGCTTTTTCTTGTGGAATCTGTATAAGCATCAATGCTTGACCTTATGAATCCCAACTTCTGATTCCAGCAAGTAAAAATGCTAATTAATGAGGATTTGATCCTCCTTCTACTTTGAGGTCCATAGACTCAGGTGGGTGTACCTCTTCAGACTCACTACTTCACAATAAAATCCTACAGTGGATTAGGGGTCTTGCAATAATCTATTAATGTCTTTTGCTGTAGCCGATGTAGAGCTTAGAAATCCAATCAATGATATTAACATAAGTAAACAATCATTTTAGAAAAATGGCAAATATGATAAGGATATTCATCCTTCTTCTCTTTGAGTTTAAAACTCAGGCAGGCTAACGTATTAGATTCAATTCTTGAATGAATCACTAATAATGTCTGTACTATTCAATACAGATTCTGGACATTCATGCTCTTAAATAGGAAATGGAAAATGGTTTGATTTTAAATGATTGATGGTAAGAATTGCATAACCAACAAAGACCAGTGCCTTATCTAGTGGGCAACAGAGTCATACAAACGTACATCAACATAAATTAATCAATGGAAACACAAATAGAATGCCTTACAGTCTATATGCAACTCAGATAGAATGCCTTACATATTATCTTATCATTCCCATACTACTATATCAAATCCTCATACAAATGCTTATCCCTCTAAAATCACTCTTAAGACTGACTCCTTCCTTGAAGGAAACTCACAAGTAATTGCATAGTTACCTTGTAACCAGCATATTCAGAATGCCTTACAAACTAAACATACAAGAGCATCAACAAAATATAATGAGACAACAATAATATGGAACAAGAACTACACTATGTTTTATTAAGATATTTATGCTTCAATACATCCAGAATGAAAAAAAACTTAGAAAATACGACCCTAGAATAAGAAAGCTGCCTTGAAGTATTAATTTCTCATCCTTATTACAATCAGGAGAAAAGAAAGATATAGGAGAAAAATGAAAAACCATCTCGTTCACCGACATTTGTCTGCTCCTCAAAATATCAGCAACTGCTTCCAACTGAAACTACGAGAATCTGATATGATTTGCCCTCAAATAATCTGCAAAATCATAATATCCATTCTTAGACCTTTCCGATGATATATGATACTCTATATTTTGGATAAAATTTTCCCTCTGAAACATTTATCAAACTTTGCCTTCCCATGTAGATTTCCTTTAAAAGTTTGAAATATTTCAATTTGAATTTAATTGTTTTTTCAATAGTTGGACTATTGAAATAAGATGAAATTTAACTTTGCCTAGATTTCATCTCATCTTGACACTTGTCACTCACGCTTAATGGCTTAATGGTTAGATGGTGAGGATGTTCCCTTTAAGCCATTAAGTCAACCCTTGGATCCTTTTAAACTTGCAAGTTCTTTAATTCCTCCTTTTTGAGATGAATTTATTAAAATATTTCAATTTAATCCCTTTTAACCAGCTCGTGACACTTGTCACTCATGCTTAATGGCTTAATGGTTAGATGGTGAGCATCTTCCCTTTAAGCCATTAAGTCAACCCTTGGATTTTTCTCAACATGGACAATTTTTAACCCCTTTGTTGAAAGAAATTCAAATTAAAAAAATCATTTAAATCTGCACACCTTACCAAATTGTGCCAAGTGGCATCCTCTGATTGGTCTGTAGGTCCACTTGGTGCCACATGTCAGTCTCTGATTAGTGCCTTTGTCTTGCACTGGACTTGTGCCATGTGGCGTCCTCTGATTCCCTTGCTGGTCCACTGGGTGCCATGTGTCTGAGATGCCATGTGGACCAATGGCTTAATGGCTTAATGGTATCTTCCTTGCAACTTTCTCATTAAGCCATTAAGCCATCTTTTGAACTTGCTTGCCTCGAGATCTGTGCCCAAACTTGCAGCCTCTTAAGACAACTCATCTTCCATGTCAGCCTTACGGGTTCTGCCAAAATTTGGGTGTTTTTTCCTCCAGGCATGGTGTTCAAGGTGATTCCTTAGCTCCTGTATGTGTGCCCATAGCCTCTTCTTGCTTCTTCAAATCATTGTTTGTGACTTGTTGGTTATAAACATTTCAAAATCCCATTTCCTGCTCAATGTGGGATAAATTTGTCTTGGGTTTTTAAAGCCTTCAATGATTTTCCCCTAAAAATAATGTGGGCCCCATCGCGCACTAAGCCCTCCAGCTAAGAGGCCCGCCAAGAGTCTCTAGGCTTACTTCTTTACAACATACTATAGTGCTAGTGTATAAAAACTTCAAATAAAACATTTACCCACTGAATGTGGGATAATAAATTTTCACATTTTGAAGTTTCAACCTTCCTCTCATACTTGCGCAATTTTTCACTTCATGGATTACATCTGCAGAAACATTGGCTTGAAAATTTCATAAGACTTTCCCCCTCTGATGCGCTGGCTGCCAGAACAAAATGCAGCACTCTCTCCAATTCTCTTATGTTGGTTTTCTTTAGTTTTCAAACCATGTGACCTCCTGCATATGGCATACTATTGGGTCCCCTGTGCAGGCTGTGAACATGTTATGGTTATGCTCAACTCCTCTCCCCTACTTTGACAGATGCGTGGACTACATTTGATGAAGCGTGGTGTCTTTTGGAATGCTGCAAATAGGCCTACTACTGCGTGGGCTTCTTCAGCTATCCCCTAGGCAATCCTCATTTGAATTTTATGTTTTCTCTCCTCGCTATGCTGCTACATAGCCCTCCAAACATGGCATGGGGTTTTTTTTTGCTTACTTGATTTGTCTCTGCTCAAATTGCTTTTCAAAACTAAAACTCAACCAAATGCTGTGTAGCCTTGGCAATTGCAAAAGCCACATAGCACTTTTGTATGTTCTATTTTTAGTTTCTTACCTCCACTTTCTTTGGTTAGCGCAGACTTCCCAGATGCACCCTCCAAAATCTACGTAAACATTTCTCTAATGTCTTTCTCTCCTGTGCTGGATTTTCTATTTGGTGCACTGCCTATACTTGTTTGGGCTTTAAACTACCTCCTCCCAAAATATCGCGCAACATCATCCTCTTCCTACCTGCTGCCCAGCTTGGAGAGGTGGAAAAGGTTGTGGGATTTGAATTTTCATTTTCCAAATGCAGTGGACATTTGAAACATTTCCTTGCTTTGTCTCTGCTCCCACATCTCCACCATGGGCTTCTTGGCAACAACACTTGCCAATCTTGCATTTAATTTAATACTTTATATTTTTTGATAAAATAAAACAAAACTCCCTCCAAAATTGGCGCAGTCACCTATGTGATGCAGTACCTTCCTCCTTATGCTATGTTGGGTCTTACCAATTCACACTTGGCATTTGTATTCATTGTTTTAATTAAAACTTCCCAAATATCTCTCAGTTGGCATTCAACTCAGCTCTTCACTGGTTCATATCTGACTCCTTGTGCTGCATAACCTCCTTCGTGTACTCCAGCGCAAACCTTCCATGGTTTTTTATTAATGCTTTTCAAAAATGTTTTACAATCTCAAAGCTTCTTGCGTAGGAAACATATTCTATGTTTGATTGAATTTATTTGCCTCCAATACATTCCTTCATTTTACTACGCAGACAGCATGATGGCAAAGTATTTGCAAAGAATGTTTTTCAATTTTCTTTAAAATCCCTCCACCAAGTCATGCACGACATTACCATACTATTTCAATACTTTAAAACTTAAGAAATTCTTCATCTAAACTGCCTACACAGCCCCTTCAGTCTGCCTCTTGCATTTATTTAAAACATTAACGCCTCCATCTTCTTTGTAACTTCATTCTTTATGATTATTTTTGCAAACTGCATTTTCTTGGAGTTTCCATGTTATTTCACAAGTTTCGATTTACTCAATGTGCTAGAGTCTTTACTCTCCATGCCATCTCCATATTTTAGTTGCGCAATGTCTTTGATAGCCATTTTATGGCATTTGGCATTTGGAACTTATTTTACTTCCCCACACGCATCGACAACACCCTGTGCAGCCAATTTCAATTGCAATTATACTTGGAGTGAAGTCTCATTCCCTATGCTATGCAAGACTCCAACCATCTTTCAAAGCTGATTATACATTATATCGACCTCCCAATGAAGAATCCTTGGTCCCCTTTTACTTTGGTTTATGTATAGCCATTGGAATTCTCTATCAGTTTTGATACACCAAAGTTAGCTAGTTTGGCAGACATTCAATTACCCAGCAATATATCACTACACCTTATATCTATATGTATGATCAAAGGAATACAACCTTGATGTGGGTAAAGGAAGCCCTGTGATTCTTGTACAACAATTCTCAGTCTAGTAAACCAACCAAGCGGGGTCTACAATTTAGCTAAGCCACATAGATGATCACTCAATGTTCCCAAATGCATGTATTCATAGGTTAATGCCATAATCGGTTGTCTTATACCTTAGTAGCCTTTATTTAGCCAATCAAAATGCATATTTGACATAATGGAAAAAACCATATGTCAATGTCTCTTAGTTTCAATCAAATTAGTGGCCATTAGGAATAGCCTTTTATCTTTCTGTAAATTGATTCTATTAACATCAATTGGCCTCTGGAACTAACCTTAAAAAATGACAAAATCAGGTAACCAGAACATTGCACTGGGCACACACATTCCATGGTTGACATTATTTCATGTTGTAAATTGACATTAGATGAAAGCCAACAGGTCCAAAGATTTTAAACATCCAAGTTGGCCCTTCAGACATTTCTGCAAATTACCCTGTCAAATAATAATGAAATGCATCTGGTTTTGACTTTGCAAACAAGTCAAGCGACCTCTTGAAGATCCGAGCTTCTGGATATTGGAAATATGTGATGTGGAGAGAATGAATCCAAAAGGAAAACTCATGATGTTCAAATAGTTACATTTGGGAGATCCTTGAAGATAGCCACTTGGAATTATAGAAAATGACAACACGAGGAATACCGATTTCTGCAAATGAAAAGAATCTTGAAAAGTGTGCAAACAAAACCCTCGGGCCCTGAAACCTTGCAAAATTGAATTCAAATTGGTTTAAAATATTGGGGTACCATTTTCTTGGTATGATCTATCATGGTATTCAAGATATAACCTCACAAACAGGGCCTCTGACCAAACTGTGCAACTGATCTGCATTAAATTGTTAGAAACTGCAATGGAATCGGATTGGCAAACTGAGAAAATGGATTCATCATGGCCTAAAAATATTAATGGTAGCACATTTACATGCATAAAATATAGGCGACCATTCAATTTTCCATTCCATTCAACTGGGTGTAAAATTGTAAGACCTCAAAGTAGGTGATTCAGAAATCTGCATTTGACAGTTTGACACACTGATAGAAAATGCAAATGGAATGGGCTTAGCAAATTGACCAAATAGGCTTGTTGTAATTTAAAGATGGAGAATAAAGAAGTATTTGACCTCTTTAATGTAGTACAAAAGAAATTTTTTCAATTAGGTCATAAATTCAAAAGTTACAATCAGTCAAACAGGGCTACTCAGAATTCTAGGCAAAACAAAGAAACAAGATATCTCTGGATGACCAACTTTGAGGGATCCGAAAACCTATCAAAAAAACTTGAAATAACTTGGGATTTTAATTATAGGCTCTCTAATATACATGCTCAACATTACCCAAAGTGGTGGGCCATGGCACTCAATAGGACACAAGATATTCAAATGCAAACTGGGCTCGTTACAACAAATTGACACTTGGGCAGAAATGTAGATTTGGACAAGTGCTTGAAAAAAGACATCACAAAACAACTTGAAACTCAAATTTAATGACCTGGGATGTCTTCAAATGTCAAAAAAAGGTGATGAGCACTTGTCATGCATGGTAGACAATCAAACTTATTTGGGCAAATAGGCACAAAAAATGATCACATGGCTTCAGATTGCAAAATTTTAACATGGTACTTCAAAAACCCTTACTTCTTTTTTCAGTCCCAACACCCTCAAGTAGTGATACTTTATCAATATGTTCTTTGTATTTGCATGCATCACTGGATTCTTTGAAATATTTATAGCACTTGTATTATCACGATAAATCATCACTGGTTCAGTGATCTCTTCATTCATTCCTTTCAACAATTGTTTTATCTATGCTATGTTAGAAAAATTTGCAGCAGCATCAACATACTCTGCTTCTACAGTTGACTGAGATATGCATCCTTGCTTCTTGCTAATGCAAGTAACTAGTATTTCTCCAATAAATAATGCTCCACCAGAACTAATTTTTCTATCATCTATATTCCCAACCCAATCAACATATGTATAGACTCTCAATTCAAATTTTCCTTCTCTTTTATACCATAGTCCATAATTCGAGGTATTCTTTAAATATCTAAAAAAAAATTTACAACGGTCATATGTGATTCCCTGGGGTTAGCGAAAAATCTTGCAAATATTCCAACTGCATGTGCTGTGTCTGGTCTTGTGTGAAAATTATACATCAATTTACCAATCATAGAGTTGTACAAGGTATGATTTACCTTAGGTTTCTTGTCTTCTTTTGACAGTTTGCATCTTGTCACCATAGGTGTTCTGACTAGTTTTGATTCCTCCATTTTGAATGTCTTTAGTACTTCCTTGATGTATTTTGATTGAGTAATGTAGATTCTTGTAGTTTTTTGTAAAATTTGCAATCCTGGAAAAAAATTGATCTGACCAAACATCGACATCTCAAATTCTTTCCTCATTTCATCAGCAAATGAAGTGCATAAGTTATCATTGCCTCCAAATATGTTAACATCAACAAACATTTCAACAAAAAGTGTCTTATCATCATTTCCTCCTTTTAAATACAAATGGTTGTTGTCACTTTTTCTAATAAATCCAATACTTATAATATAAGAATGCAGTATTTCATACCATGCTCTTAGTGCTTTCTTCACTCCATATAAAGCTTGTGTAACTTACATACCATGTGTGTCTGATCAGAATCAACAAATCCCTCAGGTTGTTCAATGCATACCTCCTCTTCCAGTATTCCATTCAAAAATGAGGACTTCACATCCATTTGATATAACTTTAATCCTTTATATGAAGCGTATGCAAGTAGTATTATTACTCCTTCAAATCTAGCAACTGGTGCAAAAGTTTCTCCATAGTCAATTCCTTCTTCTTGTGCATACCCTTTGCAAACCAATCTTGCTTTATTTACTATTAAATTCCCATCTTCATTCAATTTGTTTCTGAAAATCCATTTGGTGCCAATGATATTTTTATCACTCGATCTCAGTACTAATGTCCATGTCTTATTTTTATGTATCTGCTCAATTTCCTCATTCATGTCATTAAACCATTCTTTATTTTCTTATGCGTCTCTAACATTTTTAGGCTCAAATTCACAAATTAAATAAGTGTCATCTCTGAAATTACTTCTTTTCAATATGATTTCTCTTTTATCCCCAATGATTTGATCCCATGGATGGTATCTTCTTACATATCTAGCAAGTAAAGGTTCAGTTCTTGGTCCTTCATTATCTTCTCCTGCATCTACATTGTCTTTTGGTTCATGATCTTTTGTTTCAGCATTTTCCTGATTCTCGGTCTGTGCTATCTATTTCTCGATGGCATTAATATATTGCTTGGTAAAATTACCTTGTTTCCCGGTAATACTAGGCATATGCATCGGTATAATATCAGATTCTTCCTGTTGGAGATTTGATTCGGAGCAGTGGATTCATTGTATGTTTGTCATTGATGACAACATATAATACACAGTAGTAATTCTATATGTACTTATCGAAATGATGATATGAAGACTTGCATGGATAGATACATGTTGTTGACATGTTTATTATGTTATGTTCATACACATAGACCCAGATATGATGTTTCAGTAAAGTTATACAATTTTGTTATTGGCAGTTATAGTTATGGAAGTATAACTTTTTAGGGCTGACGTATATCACGTGTTTCTTGAGTTGTGCCTATCTTCTATATATGCATGTTTATATTCATGATTAGTTATGAGTTGATGATATTAATCCAAAGGTTCCAAACGTGTTTCAAGAAGATTACAAAGTTAGAGCTAAATTGGTGAGGCCGAATTAGTGGAGCATCGTGTCTATTCAGTTTATACTTGCGCGGTTGTAATAATGCTTGTGTGCTTAGTAGAGCTGACAAGGATGTTATGAATATTTGTCTTACAGGTCCCATGATCTCATACTTTGAGGAAGATACTTATAGCAAGTTAAAGGTGACACGCTAAGTGTGAATGATACAAAAAGAGAAGAAAGATGTACATAGCAGATTATCAGAGTTGGTTCATTCATCAAGAATCTATGTGAAGAAGAAGTGAAAGATTGCAATACACTGGAACTGATCAAGAAAGTAGGTCTACTCTACAATTCCTCATCAGATATAGTGCATATGTGTTATACAGAAGGTTGTATCCTTCACCATCAAGCAGTGAGCTTCTGGACAGTGAGCCCACCACCCCTAACAGGGTTATTTGTAAAAGACTCCTAACAGGGTCTGACCCTTAACCAGGTCACTATACTTATTGCATTGTAAAGTACAAATCCTAACAGGGTTGAGATATCTTCTAACAAGGATTACTATAAACAAGTATAGTTCATTGTGGGTGTTAATTCCCACCGGGGTTTTTACCATTTGGTTTCTCTGTAATCAAATTGTGTGTTGTGTACTGTGTTATCTGATTAAGCATTTACTTGTTGTATTCTGAAGTTAAAGAACTAAAGTTATGGATAACTGATTCACCCCCCCCTCTCAGTTATCCTTTGGGACTATTCTAACAATTGGTATCAGAGCCAAGTGCCTTGGAGAAGAAGCCTAACAGCTTAAGGTAGATCAGATTTCTTACTTCAAAAAAGAAAGCCCTAAGTTTGATGGAGAAAATTATCTGGATTGGAAAAACAAAATGATAACACATCTACAGTGTGTTGGATTTGAGATCTTTGAAATTGCTACACAAGAGGTTGTAA
>MU224006.1:351893-401501 GCA_018584345.1 Thuja plicata
GAGGATGTTTTTGATATCATATGTTGCCATCAATGTCAAAGGGGGAGATTGTTGGAGATTTGATTATGAGCAGTTGATTGATTGTATGTTTGTCATTGATGACAACATATAATACACAGTAGTAATTTTATATGTACTTATCAGAATGATGATTTGAAGACTTGCGTGGATAGATACATGTTGTTGACATGTTTATTATGTTATGTTCATACATGTAGACCCAGATATGATGTTTCAGTAAAGTTATGTAATTTTGTTATTGGCAGTTATAGTTCTGGAAGTATAATTGTTTAGGGCTGACGCATATCACGTGTTTCTTGAGTTGCGCCTATCTTCTGTATATGCGTGTGTATATTCATGATTAGTTATGAGTTGATGATATTAATCCAAAGGCGACAAACATATTTCAAGAAGATTACAAAGTTAGAGTTAAATTGGTGAGGCAGACTTAGTGGAGCGTCGAGTCTATTCAGTTTATACTTGCGTGGTTGTAATAATGCTTGCGTGCTTAGTAGAGATGACAAGGATGTTATGAAGAGTTGTCTTATAGGTCCCATGATCTCATACTTTGAGGAAGATACTTATAGCAAGTCAAAGGTGACACGCTAAGTGTGAATGATACGAAAAGAGAAGAAAGATGTACAGAGCATATTATCAAAGTTGGTTCATTCATCAAGAATCTATGTGAAGAAGAAGTGAAAGATTTCAATACACTAGAACTGGTCAAGACAATAGGTCTACTCTACAATTCATCAACAGATATAGTGCATATCTATTATACAGAAGGTTGTAGCCTTCAC
The DNA here is from genome assembly GCA_018584345.1 of Thuja plicata. NCBI lineage: Eukaryota > Viridiplantae > Streptophyta > Pinopsida > Cupressales > Cupressaceae > Thuja > Thuja plicata. The sequence continues at coordinate 352,694 of MU224006.1, forward strand.
CATCAATAAAAGAGCTTTTGGATAGTGAGTCCACCACCCCTAACAGGGTTATTTGTAAAAGACTCCTAACAGGGTCTGACCCTTAACCAGGTGACTATACTTATTGCATTGTAAAGTAGAACTTGTAACAGGGTTGAGATATCTTCTAACAGGGATTACTATAAACAAGTATAGTTCATTGTGGGTCTTAATTCCCACCGAGGTTTTTACCATTTGGTTTCCTCGTAATCAAATTGTGTGTTGTGTACTGTGTTATCTGATTAAGCATTTACTTGTTGTATTCTGAAGTTAAAGAACTAAAGTTATGGATAAATGATTCACCCCCCCTCTCAGTTATCCTTTGGGACTATTCTAACACTTCCCAGTAAACAAATTTACTGTAATCTTCAGGTTCTTTCACGTTGTCCTCATTATTTAGCTCAACAAATTCATCAACTTTCACATTTGCACTCTCAATGATTTTGTTAGTTGCCTTCTTCAAAAATTTGTAATCTTTACTCTTAGTAGAATATCCAAGAAATATTCCTTCATCACTTTTTGAATCAAATTTTCTATTTCTCTCATCTTTCATAATATAACACCTACTAGCAAATATTCTGAAATAACTTAGATTCGGTGTATACCCATACCATAGCTCATAAGATGTTTTTTTTGAATATTTCTTCATTTGTAATTAGTTAGTATGTATACTACCGTTTTGACTGATTCTCTCCAGAATATTTCCGAAACTCCTTTCTGAATCATCAATGTCCTAGCACAATCAATAATTGATGTGTTCCTTCTTTCAATAATCTCATTTTTTTGCGATGTCCTTGGTGCAGAAACCTGTCTTTTGATTCCATACTCATTATAAAATTTAGTGAACTCATCAAAAATAAATTTACCTCCTCTATCAGATCATGAACACTTTAGATCTCTATCAGTTTCTTTTTTCACTTTAGCTTTATACCACTTAAACATCTTAAATGCTTCAAATTTTTCTTTTAGGAACATGACAGTCATCATCCTAGAATAGCCATCAAAAAATAAAATAAAATATTTGTCTCCATAATAGCTCTGTGTTCCCATTGGTCCACATAGGTCTATATGAACTAACTCCAAAATGTCATTAGATAAAAAATTCTTGCTCTTGAAACTAGATTTTGACATCTTTCCCATTTGACAATTTTTGCAGATTACATGGTCTAGTTTAGATAAGCTCGATAGCCTCTAACTTTTCTTTTTCTACTAATATTAACCATGTTGTCAAAATTTACATGACAAATTATTTTATGCCATAGCCATATATCTTCATTCTTTTCCAATAAACAATTAGTTTCAACTCTGTCAAGATAGAATAGCTTACCTTTAGATTGTTCACCAGTACCAATCAATTTTCCTTTTCCATCATAGATTCTTTCTTTTCTGTTCTCAAATGCAACTCGGTGACCTATGTTGTTAAACTGTAAAAACACTCAATAGATTGTAGTTAAGACCTTTTACCCAATAAACATTTTCATGTTTGATTTGATTATTCAACATAATAGTACCTTTTCCTTTCACTTGATAGGGTGTATCATTTCCCATTCTTATTGATCCTCCATCATAATGATCAAGAAATTCAAAATTTCCTTTATCACCAATCATGTGATGTGTACAACAACTATCAATGACCCAAATATTGTGTTTACTAACTTTAGAGATAAGTGTTGTTTCTACATACCTTTCATCCTCATCTGAACCATCTTTCAACACTACAAACACTGTCTCAATATCTTCATCACTGTCAGAGTTACTATCATTAACTTTATCTTCCGCAATGTAACAAGCTTTCTTACCTTTATCCTTGTAATCTTGATTATCTCTTCTATCATAATTTTGGTTGCTCTTGAAGTCTTGGTCATCCTTTCCGTTATTAGACCTATCATTTCTATCATTATTCTTTTTGTTATGGCATCTTGCAGCAAAATGGCCAATCTCTTTATAGTTAAAGCATATCAAAGGTATTTTACATTTATATCTTCCTTTACCTCTGTGTAATCTTCTAACCATTAAATCTTCAAGTTCATCAAGTTCCTTTTCATCACTATCATTTTCATTGTTATTTCTAATTGTGTGTTTACTACTAGATTTGCCAATTTTCAAAGTAGACATAAAGGCATATTCCATAGATGGTACAATACTATTGTCAAAGTTATTCAACTCAAAATAAATCAATCTTCCAACAAGACTATCAACAATAATGTTATTTCTAGGTGCTTCTCTCATTTCATGTATTGCAAAGACTCTAATAGAATAAATAGGCAATAGAGTTCTAAGAATCTTACTCACAATTGTGTCTTCATCAATGGTTCCACCAGATCCTCGAATAGCATTCACAAATTCTTTAATTTTCTTACTATATTGTGTGTTTTTTTTTCCTTCCTTCATTCAGATGTCATCAAACTTTCCTCGAAGACTTTCATCTTTGGTTCTTAGTACATTTGCATCTCCTCCATAAACTAGTGTAAGTTGATCCCAGATCTTCTTGGCAGTTGCACATGTCTTAATATCTTCAAATTCAGAATCAGTAAGTGAAGAAGAAATATCCACAATGATAAGGTCATGTTAATGTTTTTCTTTCAACTGGTTCACTGTCAAAGGTCCAATAGGTAATATGAATTCATTGTCCATAAAATATTCAATGTTTCTTGAAATTCATGATAGGTATAATCTCATTCTTCTTTTCCATGTCTAGAAGTTATCCTTGTTCATCTTAGGTGCATATCCATTATACATCTTTTGATCTTTAGCTCAAGTCCTTGAAAATTTCTTCTAAGCACTGTATGCTCCCTTATAAGCATTGAATGCACTGATATCAATTGTTAGAATAACTGAGATGGGGGGGTGAATCAATTAGACTTAGTGCCCTCAAAAAACTATCCTACAGTCCAAAATTCCCATGGATGTATAATAAAACAAATTCAATCATATAAAACTCATCTTGGTGAAAATTTATTCTGTAAAATTAAACTTTCATTAATAGTGTTTACCGATTGTTAGTAAATTAATACTGTGATTACCGATCTAGGTCAATAAAATAAAGTGTAAAGAAAAATAACAATCCACAAAATTCATGCACATTGACACATAGATTTTTAATGTGGAAACCTTGTTAATGGAAAAACCACCTGGGCTCGGTAACCAAAAATATTTTCACTCTTTTGAAGTAATCAGTTCATATCATACTTGTTCTTCTTGGTAATCCTCTTTCCTCTGTTTCATTGACGATGTCTGTAGAAATGCCCAATTATGTCTTTAACCAGTTTGATCAGTCATGCATCAAACTTGCATGTATGATTTAGCATCTATCAACAACACACATGATTCAGAAATGAATCTCTTGTCTCTTATATAGACATCATGTATCATTTAATTTTCATCCTTCAGATCTTGCCTCTTAATCTCCATCGTTCATTTTCCCGCTTGATCCTTCCTTGGCAGTGTGTTAAAAACATGTTTCAATCTTCGTCGTCTGATCTTCCTTGAATTTTCATAATTGTTTGATCAAATACTTTATCTTTTACCTCAAAATTATCAATTTCTAGATCAGAATCCAAGTCAACCTCAATTAGAATTAATTTCATGTTCTTAGTATTAACCATGTTGTATCAGCAATCACTTACTCAGTTATCATTTTTGCTCGGTATACACTATATTTTACTCGGTTATTACTGTCACTCGATGTTACATAACTCTTCATTTTACCGAGAACATAAACATTTTCAATAAATAAATTTTTTTTTCCACCATAATAACACTCAAATAAGTTGACATCAATGACAATACATTAACTGATAATGTTTATCATCACTTCTGCAACTCGGTTGAATATCAACAAATTACTCCAAACATATATTCAGTTGTAGTTCATCAAACACCACCATCATACTTTTCCAATTTTACAATTTTTGTTGTCTCCAGCCATGTGTTGTGAAATTCCACTATCAATAACCTATTCATCATTAGTATCCACATACAAAACCAAAGGCTTCTCTTCATTCACAAAATTAGGATCTTCATCTTTGATAGCAATAAATACAATCTCATCTTAACTCTTTTCAGATTCATCATCAGTCACACCTTCATCATTAACATAATAACACTTCTATTGATATTTAGACTTGAATTTATTAGCCTTGTACTTATTCTCTCTATCAGAATATCCTTAATCTATATGATCAATCTTATTACATGAAAAACATTTCGAAGGAAACTTTCCTTGATAATTACTAGAGCCCTTAGGTAATCTCTTTGCAATTAGGGCTTCAAGTTCATCAAGATTATTTTCTTCTTCTTCAATCTATGACCAATCCTTACCATATCTATATTCATACTCAGATTAACTTTCTCCAGAATAATATCTTTGTGTATCCTTAGAAATAGTATCTTCAAATACAGTTTCACCTTTAGGAAGACTATCACCAAATTCGCTCATTTCAAAATAAGATAACATACAAATTAATGAATCTCTTGTCACATGTACCACTATTCTAATTTATCCAATAGAAGAAACTTTGTGATTGTAAAAAAGAGGAAAGGATCTTAGGATATTAGAAATAATTTCACTCTCATCCAAGGTTGCACCAGCATATTTGATTGCACAATTTTTTTTGGTGATCTTATTCACATAAGTAGTAATGTTATCATCTTCACTCATCTTCAATGATTTTCATTTCAAAAATTTCAGATTGGATTGCTTCACAAATTCATATCCTTCATATAGTGTCTCCAAATATTTCAATACATCATGTTCAGACTCTAACAGTATAATATTTTTGTATTTAGCATGTGATAATGCACTCAACAAGGCTTCTTTTGCTTTCATATTGTTGTCATATTCTTTCTACTCATCTTCAGTTGTAGTAGAATGATTTGTTGGAGGCTTGTAATATTTCTTTGTAACATCCCAATGCTCTTCACTAATAAATCTCAAGTGTGTGATCATCTGGTCCTTCCATATGTTTGTTCTATCAAATCTTAGACTCTCCTTTGTAAAGGGAGAGATCTCATATCTCCACAAGTGGTTAAGCTTCCCAAAGAGGACACTATATCTGATACCATTTGTTAGAATAAATACAACACACACAACTGAGAAGGGGGGTGAATCAGTTGTGACCAAAAACTCAAGACCTTTAACCAAATTATCAACTTAATCTAATATTTGAAAGATAAAAAATGAATGCAGGAACATAACACATTAATCAACACATAACACCAAGATTTTGATGTGGAAACCTTGTTAGGAAAAAATCATGGCGGGGATTAAACCCACAAGATGAATGTACTCTATTCAAAGTGATGCTAAGAGCACAACCAAAATCTTGACCTATGGGCCCTTTCTTATTTTTTAGGTTTCAAAACAATCCATTCTTCTATACCACCTTATCCAATTACTTATTATTGAAGTATCCTACCCTTCCAAGATTTTGGTATACCCTACACCACTTCCTTGACTCCTTAGGGTCTAGATCCAATTAGGACAATTTTATGCTTTAGGGACACTTACCAAAGTCTTGGTAAATTTAGTGTCAACCAAAAATATGTGTTCTTCAACTTGGTAACTTGTTGGATACTTTCAGTAAACTTCTTGGTAACTATTCTGGACTTCTCAGTTGAGGGTTGAGTTCTCCGTCAAACTCAGTTACTATTCTTAGCCCAATTTCACTGAATGTTCTCGGTGGCTGTTTTTGGTTGCTCGGTGGTTTCTTTTTTCCAGTTTCACCAAGTGATTTTTCTTTTGTTATATCTTTAGGCCTCCTCTTGGGGACTTATGTAATAGTCCAAGGTTATAGGACCCAACTCCTCTCCAACACCCCTTAACCATTACTATGTTCATAGACCTAATATACCTAATTAGGCTTGGTTAAAAAATTAAAGTATATACAAATGGGTACACCAAATAGAGCCAACACGTCAAAGTTATTCTTATACCCAAACTTGTCCCAAATCCACCATCTACCAAGTCACATTGCTTCTTTTGGTTGTCTATCTACACATATTCATCATTCTTAGGCTAAATACATGGGCTTATTTACCCTAGGTCTTGATGGATAAAATAGAAACCAACACTTACAATCTCGAGCCTTTGGAATATCTAAAAGTACATCCCTAAATTTCATTTCCCAAGTGGCCAAGGAATTCCACTAGTAAAATGTCAAGTTAGGGCTCCATCTTTGAAACACACTTAAAAATGGAGGGTTTCCTGACTAGTCTCAAAAAAATGAATGGATATACCTCCTATGACCACAAAATGGAATCAAACCAAATTAATATTAAATTTAACTCACCCTATTATATTTACATAGAACGCATTAGTCACTGCAATCTGTACAGAATTGTAGAATGTAGAAAAACATAGAATTTCTCAGGAAAACAAATGTTATCTTATTCAAATCCACCAAGAATCGTACAATTTCATCCAATATCCTTTTGGAAGGCCTCTCCCATCTCAAATGGACCATTTACAATGACCATAAATATATTTTGAATGGTTATGACTATTGGGACAAAAGTTGCAACTTCTCGAGCAACTTTTCAACAAATTACAAAATTGCAACTGAGCAACTTTTGCACTTTTTATATTTGTTGACAACAACATTTCAATTCTTTCACATTGAATCCTACAAAAATAAAATGGATCCAAATATGATCTAGAACCATTTATAAGGTCATTATTAAATAAAATAGCATAAACTCATATGACACCCTATTAGACTTAGCACTAGGGTCATATTGGTCTAAGGAGACCCAAGGTTTATAAAACACCTTTGGTACCCTTAGCCTTACAAGATGGACCAAAGAAAATAATTTGGTTGATCATGAGGATCAAAAACTTATTACATCCATTGAACAATCTGAGTTCATTATGTGGTGCTCTGCAGCATACTCCTCAGGTTAAAAAGAACTCAAGTCTCTTGAGTTGGAATCTTTGCAAGGGTTTTTTTTTAACTTTAACAATAGCCTCCTCTGTCATCCATGTGGAATCCTCAAAATGTGTGTTCTTCCACTTTACCAAGAGCTCAAAATAGGTTCTCCTCCTTGTCTTTTGACTAATTCTCTTATCCAAAATGCACTATATCTCATGCTTTCATGGTTTTGGAAGGTTTTCTTGCAAGTCTATCTGATCGGTACTTTGGTCACCTGCATCACAAACATCACTAATAGAACCCTTCTATGAAAAAATGTCAGATACATTAAATATTGGAGACAAACCAATATCTAAGGGTAAATATATTTTATATGCATTGTTTCCACATATTTTAAGGATCTTAAAATGTCCTATATTATTCATAATCAGTTTGGTGTACTTTTCTTTGGGAAATCCCTCCTTTTTAAGAAGAATCATCATCATATCTCTCTTCTGATATTGCAAATCTCTTCTTTTCTTGTTAGTATTATGTTTATACTTATCATTCACATGTTTCAACTTGTATTGCACTTGTTGATGATTATATTTAATTACCTCTATAAATTCCTCTACTTGGGCACTTATTTTATCCATGTATTTGACATCCCTTAACTCCAAGACACCCCTTGGGTGTGAGCCATAAACAATCTGAAATGGACTGAGACTAGTACTCCTATTTACTCAGTCATTATATGAAATTTTTTTATGTAGAAATATAGCATCCCAACTAGTGCCATGTTCCTTTGTAATAAACCTTAATATGTTACCAAGAGATCTATTTATCACCTTTGTTTAACCATGTGACTGAGGGTGATAAGAAGATGAAAAACATTCCCAATCTCTTCCATAGAGTCCTACAAAAATGTCCTATGAACTTGGAATCCCCATTAGCAATAATAGACAATGGAAAACCATGGAGTCTAATGACCTCTCTAATTAATATATCACAATATGAGATGCATCATGGGCTATTTTGCAAGGTAGAAAATGAGCCATTTTGGAAAATATGTCTACAATTACATACACACTGTCATAACTAGATTTAGTATTAGGGAGTCCTAATACAAATTCCAGACTTACATAATCCCAAGGTTTGTTATGGATTGGGAGAGGTGTGTATAAACCTACATTTGAAGTGTCCCCTTTGAATTTTTGAAAAACCAAACACCCCTCCACAAACCTTCTTACCTATGTTTTCATCTTTGGTCGTAAGTAAATCATCCTCACAAGTTCAAGAGTTTTATTAAATCCAAAGTCTCCTTCCAAACTACCACAATAATTTTCCTTGATTATATTTTCTCTCATAAAACCCTTGGGTACACAAAGATGATTTCCTTTGAAAAGTAATGCTTCTTGCAAGATAAAATCAGAAAATTCAGTATGATACCTATCACTCATGTCCATGCAAACTTTATAAGCCTCCTTGAAATATTCATCACTTGGGTACATTTCCTTCATGGAGTGGATCCCTACACTTTCCAACTAAACCTCCTTCATTTTTAGATTTATCCTGCTAAGGGCATCAACTAATTTGTTGGATATCTCTTTCTTGTGCTTGATGGTGAAGGTGTAGGATTGCAAAAACTTCATCCACTTCATATATCTGTGGCTCAAGTTTTCTTGTCTATTCAAGAAACTGAGAGCATGGTTGTCAGTTAAAAAAACAAATTCTTTAGGTAATAAATAGTGCCTCCATTTCCTAAGTGACTGGACCATAGCATAGAGCTCTAGATCATAGGTTGAGTAATTTTTATTTTCTTCATTTAGTTTTTCACTAAAGAAGGCAACATGCCTTCCTTCTTGACTCAAAACCCCACTGATAGCCTTGTTACTAGCATCACATTCAACTGTGAAGACCTTATGAAAATCTGGTAAAACCAATATGGGTTGATCAGCCACTCTCCTTTTAAAATAATCAAATGCTTTGTCTGCATCCTTAGTCCAGACAAAATTACATTTCCTACCCCCTTTTATAGTATCTATCATGGGAATACACACACCACTGAAATGTTTAATAAATTTTCTATAAAAACTTGAGATTCCATGAATTTTTTTTACCTCTGATGTAGATCTTGGGGCTGGCCAATTGATAATTGGTTCAACCTTAGTGGAATCCATCTTTAGACCATTATCCAATATCACAAATCCAAGAAAAAAAATCTATTCTTGCATGCACACACACTTTTCCAAATTTATCTTCAATTGTTCTTCATGAAGTCACTCCAAAACCAAATCCAAATGTCTTAGCTTCTCATTCATGTCCTTACTAAAAATTATTATATCATCTAGGTATACCAAAAATATCTTGTTAATGTAAGGCTTCAAGACTTCATTCATAAGCCTCATAAAAGTGCTAGGGGCACTAACAAGCCCAAAAGGCATTACCAGCCACTCAAAAAGACCCTTTTTTTGTTTTGAATGTTGTTTTCCACTCATCTCCCTCTCTTATCCTTATCTAGAGGTAGCCACTCTTTAGATCCACCTTTGAGTAATATTTTTCCCCTCCTAGACAGTCTAATAGGTCTTCTATAATAGGCATTGGAAACTTATACCTTATAATGATTTTTTTGTTATAGCCATAGAGTCTGTACATATTCTCCATGTTTGTATCAATCTATCTTGCAATCTCCTTGTTCTTCTCTAGAGTCATTTTATAGGCTACTTTATTTGGCAAGGTGGATTTAGGGATGAGATCTATACAATGACTGACATCTCTTTGTGGTGGTAAAGTATCTGAGACACTGTCTACAACTATCCCCTTGTACTTGTCCAACAAGTCTTTCACTTCTTTAGGACCTACACTCCTTTCCCGCGCTTTGTCTTTAGGATTCTCTAATCGCGTCCCTTTGGTTTTGAAACTATTGAAAAGCATGGTGTGCCCTTCTCTTTCAGGTCTTTTATAAATCCCTTTTCCCCTACTAGCATCACACTAGTTACTACATGTTTTTCCTTTCCATCATCTGGTAGTGGGGAAATTGTGAGTTTACCCTATCTTTAGTCACATAGTACATAGTTTTCTTCCCATCATGTTTGGAATCTAAATTATACTACCAGGGTCTACCTATAAGTAAATGATAGGCATACATCTCAGTTACATCACATAGGATCTTATCTTTATACTCCCCTATGATGAATTCTATCCAAACTTGTCCACTGATTAGGGTTTTTTTCCTTGTTCAACCATGAGACTCTATAGGGGTGAGGGTGAGGGATCTTTTGGAGTTTAAGTTTGTCAACCATTTCTTTAGAAGCTAAATTATCTGTGGAACCAGAATCCACAATAACTTTACATAAATTTTTGTTCACGTTACAATTGGTTCTGAATAGTGACTTCTTTTGGGGTGGCTCCTTGGTTGTGAGGACCGTCAAGACTATTCTATGCAACATCAAACACTCACCTTGATCAGGGTATGTAGGTCTTGATCTTGATGTGTGGTATGAGGACACACTATGATCATCATCTTCTTGAGTCAATTGTACCCTCTTATCTCCTCCTTATTTTCTAGACCCAAGCTTCTCAAGGCACCTAAAGGATTGATATACAACTTGGTTGCAAGTGAAACACCTGCCTGTGAAAACACTCAGTCCTATGCCCCAAAATCTTCCTCTACTACTGGGTCTTCTCCCACTAAAACTACCTCTATGATTTGATTTACCATCCTGATCCTTATTTCTTATCTCTCCTTGAGGCCTTGGAGATGTTCCTCTTCCTCCAAATCTACCCCTTCCTCTGAAGTTTCCTCCTCTTCCTCTACGCTGCTTCTGTCCCTTCCTCTTTTGTTTCTCTTCAATCTTAAGTGCCATTTGGAAACACTTATGCACTATCTCAAGATTAAATAATCTAAGTTCATCTTGGATGAAATACTTGAGTCCATTCAAGTATCTTGCTAATTTTTTCTTCTAGTTCTCAGGAAGATTTTCCTTTAGAGTCATTTTATGAAACACTTTTGTGTAAGAGATTACATCTAATTCCCTTTGCCTTAGATTTTGTAGCTTCTTGTACAACATCACCCCATAGTCCTCTAGCACAAATTTTTTCTTCACCTTTGCAACCATCCTCTTCCATGAAGAGATGGGTTTCTTTTCTTCTTCTATCCTTTCATTTTAAAGGAAATTCCACCAACTAAGGGTAGGGCCCTTCATCCTTGATTTTTCTATCTTCACTCTCTAGCTTCCATGAATATCATCACGCTCAAAATTATTCTCAAGTTCCTCCAACCAATCCACGCACTCTTCTAGATTCAACTTTCCATAAAACACTAGTAGGTATGTTATTTCTTTCTTCCCTACCCTCTCAAGGGCTTCAAGAAAAGGTTTCTGGTCTGCAGGTACTCCTTCCTTCCCAAGGTGATCTTCTTCACCCCCTTCTTCTTCCTCTTCATCAGAGTCTTCTCCTCCATTATTCACTTTACCCTTCAAATATTCTAACTCTCTTTTCATGTCCCTATTCTAGAGTTCTCGGTTGAGGGCTTGGTTCACTGTCGAACTCGGTTACTATTCTTAGCCCGGTTTCACCAAACAATCTTACTGGTTGTTTTTGGTTGCTTGGTGGTTTCCTGTTTCCAATCTCACCAAGTCAATTTTATTTTGTTAAATCTTTGGGCCTCTTTTTGGATACTTATGTAAGACTCCAAGGTTATAGGACCCAACTCCACTCCAACACCCCTTAACCCTTACTTTTATCATAGACCTAATAGGCCTAATTAGGCTTGGTTATCAAAGAAAGTGTATAGGAATCCATACAATGAATCAATCCAACACCTCAGAGTTGTTCTTATACCCCAATTTGTCCCAAATCTACCATCTACTAAGTCACACTGCTCCTTTTGGCTAAATGTATACACATATTCATCATTCATAGGCTAAATACATTAGCTTATTTAACCTATGGATTGATGGAAAACACATCAAATCAACACTTCCCATGTCGAGCCTTTGGAATCTCTAAAATTACATCTCTAACTTGTATTTCCACAGTGGCCAAGGGATTCTACTAGTAAAATGTCAAGTTAGGGCTCCATCTTTGAAACACACTTGAAAATGGAAGGTTTCCTGACCAGTCTGAACAAAATGAATGCATCTATGTCCTATGATCAAAAAATGGAATAAAACCAAATGCATATTAAATTTAACTCACCCTATTATATTTCCATGGCAAGCATTCAGTCACTCCAATTTGTACAGGATCGTACAATGCAAAAAAACAAGGATTTCTTAGGAAAACAAATGTTGTCTTATTCAAATCCACCAAGAATCATACATTTTCATCCAATATCCTTTTGGAAAGGCATCTCCAATCTCAAATAGACCATTTCCAATTAACATAACCATATTTTGAATGGTTATGACTATTGGGATAAAATTTCAAACTTCTCAAGCAACTTTTCAACAAATTGAACAATTGTAACTTAGCAACTTTTGCACTTTTTGCATTTGTTGACAAAAAACATTTCAATTCTTGCACATTGCCTCCTACCAACCTCAAATAAATCTAAATATAATCTAGAACCATTTCTAAGTTAATCTCCCCAATGAAGTCAAACACCCATTGGGCGAAGGGTCTAGCCTTGTAGACTGGTTGTAGAGGCATGGCTGGGTTACGCTCACGATGCGCCATGGTTTGGCAAGTATGGAATTTCCTGACATGAGCATAAACATATTTGAAGATAAAGGGCCAATAGTATCTATCCTGAAGGATCTGATGGGCAGTGGCATCAGCTGAGCCATGCCCTGTTCCAAACTGTCTGTGGAATTCATCGATTATTCTTACAACTTGGTCTCTATCGATGCACCGGAGGTACGCTCCCTCATAATTTCTGCGGTAAAGCGCAAAGTTTTTGATCATGAAGTGTGAACTTTTCATCTGCAGAGTGCGGCGTTTGTAGGGAGGTAACCCCTCGGGACATTTTTTGTTTAGCAACAAGTATACCAAATCGGTATACCATGGGTCTTGGGTGATGGACTCCACTGTGTAAGTCTGGCATTCTATGCGAGGGGTTTCTTCTGCTATCGCCCGACTTAGTCCTTGGCCTCGGACTATTTTCATGGGCTGCATTTCTAAGTCATATTCCTAGAGGATGGCCATCCATTTCCCCTATCTCTCGCCCAATTCACTCTGCATCAACAAAGACTTGACAGCCTGGTCCTGGATGATAGCATGCACTTTGCTCCGGAGAATATAATGCCAGAATTTCTTCACGACCCGAACTAGAGCGAAGGCCTATTTTTCTAGTGGTAAAAGTTGAAGTTTAGTGTTTTTGAAGGGGGAACTCATGAAAGCTATTGGTCATTCCTCCCCTTCAACCTTTTGGGTCAACACGGCCGTAGCAGAATGCAGCAAAGCAAACAAATAAATGTAAAACGGGAGGGAATAGTACGGACTAGCCAAGACAGGTGCTTCCATTATTGTCTGTTTGATCTGGGCAAATGCCCATTTTTCCTTAGGACTCCACTCAATCTTGGTATCTTTCTTCATCATCTCATTGAGTGGTTTAACTATTTCTATGAATCCTGTAATGAATCGTCGTACGAAGTTGATCTTTCTGAAAAAGGATCGCATCTCTTTCTTGCTACCAGGCATTTGTAAATTTAGCAATGCTTCGACTCTATCAGGGTCGATGGATATACCCTTCTCAGAGACAATATGCCCAAGCAACTTCCCCTCGCTGACCTCGAATATGCACTTCTTGGGGTTGAGGGATATTCCATACCAGCGACATCTCTTGCAGATCTGAGCGAGATGGGCGGGATGATCACGCCTGTCCCGTGAAAAGATGGTCAAATAATCCATGTATATGATTATGCACCGATTTATGAGGCCCTCAAACGCAATGTCCATGGCCTTTTGAAATGTAGCCCCCACATTGATCAGACCAAAGGGCATTCTTCTATATGCAAACGTTCCCCACTTAGTGGTAAATGCTATTTTCTCTCTGTCCTCATACTTGACCATGACCTGGTTGTATCCCGAATATCCATCTAAGAAGGACATCATCTGAGATCCGTTTACTATCTACAACACCTCATCCAACGAGGGAATAAGGTGATTATCTTTTTTAGATGCCTTGTTCAAATTTCAGAAATCCACGCAAAGGCAGATCTCACCGTTCTTTTTCCTTACAAGGACCAAGTTGGCAACCCACGTAGTGTGCCGGATTGGGAAGATTATCCGGGCTGACAGAAGTTTCTCCACCTCTTGACAAATAAGAGGCTCTATCAAGGGGTTGACTAGTCTTTGCTTCTGCCAGAAGGTCTTAGCATCAGGTTTCAGGGGAATAGTATGGGTCATGATGGATGTATCATATATTTTCAAGTCTTCATAACCCTAGGCAATTAGATCAATGTATTCTTGGAGAACCACAAGAATCTTTTCCTTTTCCTCAGGGGAGCAAGAGGTACCAATGTGAATGATCTTTTCTTCACCGGGCTAGCCGATGTTGACCTTTTCAAACTTTCCTCCCTTAGGGGAGGATGACACCTTCTCACGGGCCCAAGGGTCTGAATCGAATATTTGTTCTAGTGCAACCATCCCCTTTGGGATGGTATTATTGGGCAGGTCCATGATCCCATCATCTTCATCACCCTACCCAGTGTCGTCGTGGTCTCGTTCCTCCACTATCTGATCTTCAAAGACACCCACATTTTCCATGAAGGCCAAGATGTGTTGATCGTCCTCAAAAACCTGAAAGTGGGTGACATTATCTGGAATGGACGGGGTGGGGACCATTTCGACTGAAAATCTCTGGATTCGCGAGCCAGCCATTGGCTCAAGTGTGCTGGTGGAAATGGAAAGGGCATCTGGGACATAGTTCCATCGCTGGGGAATAAGGTTAATGCCAAAGGCATCAAAATCTTTGATAAGGCTCCAAGATCGATTGCGGTAAGCGGCCAGCTTTTTATCGTGACATGTATATTGACTCCAGATTTGTTTGACAATCAACTCTGAATCACTTAGAGCCTGGAGGCGGGTGATACCTTTTCTTAATGCAAATAAGAGTCCAAGGACCAAAGCCTCATACTCAGTGACATTGTTTGTACAGTTAAACTGCAACCTATAGGATGTAAGGAAGGATTTTCCTCGTGGGTTGATTAACTCTACCCCAGCCCCACAACCTTGTTTGGATCAGGACCCATCGAACTTAAGGGTCCATAAGTCATTGTTTGTAATCTGGGGCTGGGGCAGGATAGTTTTTGGATTATTGCCGGGGGAATTAGGGAGTATCTCCCAGACTACCGGTGTGAAAGTGGATTTTACCTACGGAGGTGTTTGGGTTTGGGATTCTCAGAGAGATGGCACCAAAGGCGCGCATCCCGCTGGGGTACTGGGTCCCGGGGAATCCATTTCATGTTGTTTGTTCCGAAGCGTATCAAGGTGTTGGTTAGCGATCGAAAGAGATGGCCCACACTTGAGCTTTGAATGTTTCTGGTAGTGCACTTAGCACCAAGTGTCGGACAGGAGTGTGGCAAGAGTTGTTGTGGGGACTTGAGAGTTTACCTCAATTCTCATCTTCTCTTCGAGGTCTTGGGCTCTCTGTAATACGGTGGGATCTTCTCCGGAGATAAAATCAAATGTTAAGATTTCAAAAGGTTTGTACACCCCCAGCGAAGTCTCATAGAAAAAGACTTCATTGACCCTTCTAACTTCGGTAAGGGCCTGTTTCATCTGGGGTTCACTTTCGACCCGAATCTTATTTGATTCTCCTTCCCACGGAAGCCATAGGTGGGTGAAGTCGGTCGAAAAGTATCCATTCAAGGACTTAGACCAATTCCAACTTAGTAACATCCCATAAGTCTCTAGGATATCCACCACTTGGATTTCAATGATGCTGGCTATCCTGGGGTCTTGGATAAGATGTATCCGGACATTCTTCGATTCCCCCACCATTTTCACAACAGTCTTATCTAGCTGGATTACTGTGCCATTAGATGGGGTGGGGTGGAAACTGAGCTTCTGAAAGATAGATAGGGGCATGATATTACCCAAAGCTCCAGAGTCCACTAGGTAATTATGTATATTCTTACCATGTATATTCAGGCCTAGTAAGAAGGGAGGATCCTCATTGTTCCCCTGGAAGACAGTCGCATTAGCATCTTCGAATGAGACAGTCTTGGGTGGGCGGCTAATGCCTTCTGGGTTCCCTAAGAGCTTTAGAAGGGACTTCTTCTGCTCGGGACAATTTAACAAAACCTCCATCAGGGTCATGGAGGTAGTGGTCTGCTCTAACACCTTCGTAATATCGAATCTTCCCCCCGGGAACTGGGAATTCTCCTCTGTGAGATCTTTTTCTTGGTTAGAGCTAGGATTTTTTGGAGGGACGGGTCGATCATTTGGGTTATTTTGGGGAGGAGGAGTATCTTTGATGGGGGGCACAGGCGTGTAAATGGGTCCTTTACCAACCTGACTCTGAGTATTGTATGGAGTCCGTGGGTTAGTAAAGGTGTTGGCCTCGCAGGGCGGAATGGATTCGTCAAAGAATCCCTGCAATTTGGATTCTTCTTCATCTTCTCCATAAGTCCCGAAGAAGATGGTGTCACAGGTGAAGGCACTGTGGGATGTCTCCTAGACAAGAGGCTCTGGAGGGGTAGTATCATGCGACTGTTGCCTGTCCAGCTGGGAGATCATGGTGACCTTCTCCAAAGTGGCACAATTCACCTCATTGTGTGAACCAGTTTCTTCCTCTGACATTGTTGTTTCGTTGGCCGGAGAAAATGTTTCCCCTCTGGGAATTCAAATTTTGGGGCACGTAGGACCCCACCTTCAGTTGGCCCATGTCCATAGTCAAGGTGGACAGCATTCGCCGGAGGGATTCAACCTCGGTGGTCAACTAAGTGTTAGCGTCACAATTTGACGGCTGTGGTTTTTGTTGGCCTCTTGGGAAGGCAGCAGGATTAACCGGAGTCAAGGGCAACAATCCTCTAGCCGCGAATGACTAGAAAAAGGGCACTCCAGATGATTGTGTCTGAGTTTGTTATGTCTGCTGCGGCTGATTCCAAGGGAAGACTTCCAGACCCGATGTAATCTGGGTCTGGGCTGGGTAGACATACCGCGCCTGTTGGTCTATCAAGGGTGGCGGGGAATTCATTTCCATCGAAGGGGCACCTATTGCCAGATTGGGGTTGTATCCCCCAGCATATGCAGTTCCACACGGGACCATGTTGAAATGCGTGTTTTGCCCAATCCTGCCTAGGGATTTGTTAAGACCGCGGGACAGCTGTAGTGCCAGGTTGTAGACTTTTTCCAAGGTGTCCCGGTCGCCCGGGGCGTTTGTTCTCCAAAGGAGAGTGGCAACGAAAGGGTCCATCGCATTAAGATAGGTCTATATGGTTACATCTGGAGATGGGATAAAAGGGCCTGTGCACCGCTTTAGGGCGCGCTGGAACCTATGGTTGAATGCTGCAAGAGGTTCATTGGGTTCCTTCCTAATGGAGATGAACTGGCTGTGGGACCAGACTGGGTCCACATGCACGTGAAAGGCAGCCAAGAAGGCATCCTCCATATCCTGCCAAGTGTTTATGGAGTTGGTAGGCAAGTTAAGGTACAAGTTCAACTCACTTTGTCCTAGGGACAAGGGGAACATACAGGTCACAACATCTTCATGTTGGATCTGGTGTCAGTTCATGGCATCTTTGTATGCCTGTAAGTGTTCTTCTGTGGTCTGTGAGCCTAGGTGTTCATATCGTGGGCAGATCTTTTCTGGGTGAGAGGGTAAATCATTGGTTGCGCCCAGAAAAGTGCCCATTAGGGACCCGATGTTTCCAAAATATGCAGCCATTAGGGGAACTATATGTTGGGTAGTTTGGGTACTGGTTCCTAGGATTGCCTTAGAAGCTTGGTTATTCTGAGGTATGCGAGATCCCCAGACAATAGTGGCTGGTAGGATTTTTGAGGTTTGTTTCTTTCGAGCAGTGGGCTCGAGTTCGACAAACTTTCCAGGATTCGGGGCAGACCTAAGGATTCTTTCGGATTTTGCTAGGGAAAAAGACCCAATCCCGCTGAAGGCTTATCTCCTAAAACTACAACTCGAAGAACCCTCAGAAGGTGTAAAATTGGAATCTCTGGAAGAGGATGAGTTCATGCCCTCCTTCTAGCGCCAGTTTCTGTTAATGGGGTTTTGCTGATCGGGTCCGCCAACAGTCATAAGTTATCACCGGGTTCCGGGGAAACCGGCCAACTCTGCCTATAAAGGTTGTCCAGGGAAATAAATCCTTCGGGCCTTCAAGCACCTGGGTGTCAGGTCACGACGGTGCAGGGCTCGGTTGGGAGAGGTGACTATTTTCAAGGGGGATAGCTGGTTTCTTCAACTCATTCTCTCCGGAGATTCGGTCAAAGTAAGGTTTTCCCGAGTGTTCTATACTTCGCAAATAAAGCGAAAAAGATCCTGCAGGGTTAGAAATGTTTCATCTAACTACAGTCATGTTGAAATGTCTGGAACATCAATAATACTCTGGCAAACTACACTAAATACCGAAGAAACACATAACCATCAGCTAGCATTTTATTAGTAGCGGGAATAAAGAGGTCGTTAATCTACTTTAAGATACCAGAGTAGAAGACATAAAGAACATTAAAAAATGAAATACCATTAACTCAGAAGCAGGAATGCCAACAATATCATTGCCAAGAATTCTTCCTTCTTTATTAATGTTCCTTCCAGCAAGCACTGGTGCGTGATACAATGGTGGCCCCAGGGGAGCATCTAACTATTAAGAACAGAACAATGGAGCATTGAGCTCTGTAACTTGAAAAGAGAAATTACTTTGCTATTTCTATGGACAACAAAATCATCAATTTCGTCGACCCTTGGAAATGGGCCGATTTGCCTATTTATACAACTCTTTTCTAACCCTAACCATATTTACATCATGTTCTAATAAAATACAATATCCGGGGGCCGGTACTACCTGCGCCACCCTCCAAAAGACATGGAGACAGAATAGGTCTGCCATGTCAGAAGAATAAGATAAGAATATACATCGGAAGAATTGATCTCGAGAAGAGAGCCAGAAAGGAGAAAGGAGGAAGTAGGTCTCCCAAGGATCGAGGCTACATGCCTCATAAATGGGAAGTGCGGCACCCTATCTCCAATGTGCCAGATGTACCTCTGAGTGGTGCCTCAAGAAGACCACCCTGTCAGAAAACCAAATGCCCAGCCGACGCCTCTTTGATGTGGCCAACTACCCTCTAACAGCCTTTATTAACCATTTCTAAAAGTGATCGGTCGGCCTCGGGGACCGGGACACGGATCACTTTAAAGAATATAAAATTTTTGGATCTGGGACTCTGGGATCCGGGGACTTTTGTCCCAAAAAGAATAAAGAATACTCAACACTTGAGTTCTCCCCGGCCCCCAGAGAAAGCTCAAGGTTTCTTATTATCATTGAAGGCCTGGAGGAGGTGAGAAATGCCATCGTCATCTATCTCTTTTAGGCTGGCCCTTCTGTGCCTGGCCACTTCAACTTGTTCACCCAGGTCTGGAACATTTCCTTTAAGTATCATGCTGGTTAATTTCACCATCTGGGCCCCAGCTATCCCCTCCAGGGATTGATACCGGGTTTTTGTTATCTCATCAAAACTCCCCAGAATTGAAACTTCGGGGGTATAAGTATCTGTGCTAAGGGGATTAGCCCCGGAAGCTTTTATTACAAAAGACTTGTATAAATTAGAAGAATATTTGACAGCATTTACTTTTTCCTGCAAGGACTCTACCAGTTGCTTAGTTACCTCCAATGTGAGGTCAAGTCTGGAGTGCTGAGTTCTTACAAAATCAAATGATTCCTCACCCAGAATTTTGGATTCAGAAATTATGTCTTCTCCCAAGGTAAGGAGATCTTCAAGCTCCACCTTCCATGCTTGGTAATTTTCGGTGTCACTCTCCCACTGCTTAATAAGCGCTTCCGCTTGGTGAATAAACTGTCAGGCTGTGTATAAATCTGGGAGAGTGGACGCCAGGAAATGCTGGGTGTTTCCTATCTGTAGGGTGATCCATTTGTCCACTGCCTGGGCCTTCTTTTTCATCATTCGCAGGGATTCTATGTCACTCTACGACAATTCTTCTGAGGTGGAGGCCTCCAGAGGAGCAGCATTGATGGGTCTAGCCAGCTCAGTAAGCAACCCCAGAAGGTATGCGGTCTTTTTCTTTTCAGCTTTGAGCCTCTGGGCTTCCTTTTCATATCGGGCCTCCACTGCCCTTGCTGCCTCCTTTAGAAAATCTACCTCACCTTGCTTTCCCCTTTTTCCTAGGGATACCTCTGCAACATTGTATTCTACGGGGTCTGCGGTTGCTTCATCGGTGTCTGGGGGAGGTGTTGCCACAATGATAACTGTTTCTCTACCCGGCCCAGTTCGAAGAGTGTGAACTGTCCAGGCTTTCTTTGCTTTCAGCGGGGCCTGAACTTGGGCCATCATTTTGGCCAGGGAGAGAGGAATCACCAGAGCATACTGAGCTTTCTCTTCTTTCTCTCAACCAGCCATTGAGGTGGGAGGGGTGGCCTTCCTGCCAGAGTTTATTCTCTTGATTCTTTCTCAGTATCCGGTGGCTGTTGCTCTTCAGCGACGTGGACCTCATCCATTCCTCTCCCTGCCTCAACTTCTTCTGCAGAAATATTTTCTTTGTCAACTTCCATCTCCTCAGCCTTGTCATGTATGTCTATTGCTGGGTCTGGACCTTGTTAGGCTTCTTCAGAGATTTCCTCTTCAAGATTCTCTTCTTCTTCTTGTTCTGCTTCTTGTTCTTCTGCCAAGGATTCTTCTTGTGTTGGCAGTAGGGTAGGTACCGGGCCAAGATTTAGAGTTTGGGCCGCTGTGATCACCTGCCCGAAGGTTTCTCCCGGGAGTGGCCCTTGGAATGTGGCGGCTGGGGTTACGGTTATTCCTGAAGGTCCGGTTCCCCTAGCGGATGCCATTTGTTCACTTCACTTTAGTTGGTCCACTCTCAGACCTTGCATTGCTTGAGCCCCGGAGATAATCTCTGGCTCTGGCTCTTTTTGTTCTACCTCCTGCTCTTGTTCTTGTGTAGGTTCCTATTCCAAGTCTTCTGGGTCTGCAGCCTCTTGTTCTTTCTCCAGGACTTCTATCCCTGCTTGTGTATTGTCCCCTTGCAAATTCCCGAA
Organism: Thuja plicata; assembly: GCA_018584345.1. Classification (NCBI taxonomy): domain Eukaryota; kingdom Viridiplantae; phylum Streptophyta; class Pinopsida; order Cupressales; family Cupressaceae; genus Thuja; species Thuja plicata. Next base: position 373,731 of record MU224006.1, read on the forward strand.
CTCATCGGTTGCAAATACATCAAACTCCTCTTCCGGAGGGGGACTGGCTGGGACCTCTGTAGGGTTTGTTTCTTTCTTTGGTTCCAGTGAACTGGAAGAAAGGATCTCTACTTCTCGGGGGAGGGATACCCTTGGCGCTCGTACCGATTCTGCCTTGGCTTGTTTGATTTGCTTCCTCTTCCTCTGGGTAATCAAAGGTGGCCCCACATTAGCAATGGCTATTTCCTCCATGGGATCCACCCTTGTTTCCTTCACCATTAGGGCTACTAGTGACGGGGAGGAAGGGGGACGAATTGGTCTGGCCATGAGCGGGAGAGTGGCCAACCTCGTTATCAACTACTCCCTCATCTGCTGGGAGGCTGCCACAGATTTCTTGATTTGTTCTTGTATAGGGACTTCTTGTGCTAGAGGGGTCATGTCTATCCCTTTTCCTTTATCTGCACCCTGCGAAGAAGTCCCGGCCCTCGGAGTCAACTTGGGTCCCGACGGTGATGTTATTCTTGGCGCCGGTCGGGGATTTTGACGAATACTCCCGGGGCACACCCTCTTGAAACAGTCGTGACTTCTCTTGACCACCTCTCAAGTGAAGTCCTCAATCGTGGGCCCCTCCTAGGCAGCCCAATCCATTGCTGGCAGAGCCATCTCACCAATCCCCTTGGCCTTGTACTGGGGGTCGATGGTGGGGGCGGTGTCCGAGAAATTCTTCGGGAACCTCTGGAGTCTCAATAGTTGCATCAATCCGGCCGTCATCCTGACATAGTGCTGGCTTCGCACCTCCACATCATCTTGGCAATCTGCCCAAAAGTCCTCCATGTGTATTTGATGGGGCTCTGAAGCCTGGGGCATTACCGTTGCTATTTTCCCATGCGGATCAAAGTTCTTCCGTGCCAGATAAAATTCCTACAGGTTATAAATTTTAAGCTCATTGTCTGCCTCCTTTGTGGCTGCCAGATTGCAGGTGTAGTTCCCACAGGTACGCCATCTGTAAGTAGGCCGTTGGAGTGGGGCCTCTATTGTGCTAGGGCCCAGAAAACATAAGAAGACATGTAGAACTTCTTCTTCCTTCCCAGCTGAAGGAACTTAGATTTGACGTGATTAGAGATTATTGCAGCCCAGTCGAAGAACTCTCCTTTGGTGGAGATGCCGAGAAGGAAATAGTACATCCATTTGGCAAACTCCTGGGCGAAAGGTTTCCCAAATACCTAGGCCAATGCTATTATCCCCATTTGGATGATCTCCATGAATTCAGAGCAGGGGATTTCTATCTTCATCCTCTTTGGGGCCTTAAGCCAGTGGGTATTCATGTACACCCGGGCAGCATCCTCCAATTGTGTAAACTGTTCCAAGGCATCAGTCCTTGTAACCACTGTGGCTCTGTCGAATTGTGGGATTCCCAATCCCGCCCAGAATGTGTCTGGGTCGAGGGATACCAGAGGAGTGGGGTATCCCATGGGTTCTGTGGCTGCAAGCATGACGGCCCAGACGGAAGAGTTGTAGTTGGCAGCCAGTGATAGGATAAGCTCCGGAGACTACATGGAGCATAGGAAGCAAGCTTCCTGGAGGATCCCGGACCCTCCGACGTTGATCGCTAATTGATCTCCAGCTTGTCGCTGGATGTGCATCACTTTTACTAAGGCCTGCATCTCTGCCCACGTTCTGACGCTGGTGTCAGTTATAAGTTTAACTTTGGACTCAATCTTTGAGCCCGTGATGACATTGTTCTGCACGAACTTCATGGTGAGGGGCAGTTTCTCCAGGGCCCTCTCCATCTTGGACTTTGTTTCTGCCCTGGTGTCTATTGAGGGAAGTTCTGAACTTCTAGGTGGAGAGGATGTGGATGCTTCAAACATCATTGATAGACAAACTCCAGAAACCTGCAAGGCAAAGTGACCATCAGAATATTTTTATCACAATAAGATAGTTACTCCGGGGTTTGGAGATCTTACCACCGTGACGTTTTCTTTTCCTGAAAAGTTACTTTTATGCAAAGATACCCGAAAAGAAAAATACATTGTAAAATTAAGATTTTATTAAACATCTGGGTCCAGGGATTTTGTCACACTGGGTGAAGACATAGGATGGATCATTGTAAGAGATCTGAAACACAGAGAAATGACCGTTGGTGAGGATGTGTAAAAGGCCAAGTCATCGAGCCCACATGGGCGCCACGTGTGGAGGTAATAAATGGAAGTTATGGCGATGACGACGGAGCCAACTGCCCGAAAGTGCAAAAAGGGAAAGCCACTTGGCTAGAATTGATTGTGCGCATGGGATATAAATGAGGTTCTGACAAACTCCAGGGAGGAGAGAGAAAACTTCCTGTTTGAAACCAACCGAGAGCCGAGCTTCAAACAGGTGGTTTTCTGCCTCGAAGGGAGCTCAAAGGCAGAAAACCAGACATAGGGGTGACTCAACCAATGTGTCAAGCCATCGAAAGGATATACATGGAGCTGAGGGATATATACATAGAAATGAGAAGAATATACAGACTATATTACAACTATATACATACATGCATGAATATACAACGTGGGACGATACCCGCGGGAAAACCAGATGAGACAGAAACTTATCTACAAATATCTACAAACTAAACTACCTCTGCGCAGAGGGTGGACAACCCTCTGGCAGAGAGCTGACCCACCAACGGGCGGCGAAACCAGAAGACAAAAAAGCAGACGAAGCAGAGAAACGAAACAAATGAAACCAAGGACAAGACAAGACAAGTGAAAATGAAACAAAAAATAAAGAAAAGCCAGAGAGTGAAAACAAAATAGAGAGGAGGGAAAGCAGAAATACCAACCTGAGAACATGGAAGATGGAGGAAAGGAGGATTTACCGCAGGAGCTTTGCAGCAGCTCGAGTTATCTGATGGTCAGAGTCACCACCACGAAGCACTTGTATTTGCCTGAGAATGACTAAAAATGTTAAGCACTGATTACCACAAATTCTCTACAAATGCTCTGCTAATCACTTTGAAATCACTCTTTAATTCACTCTAAGTGCTTAAAGGTTTTAATCGCGGTAAATGTGAAAGTGACAGATAATTTCTATTTATACCCGCGGTAAAAAGGCAATCCTCCTCCTTCCAGCGATCTTCGGACAAGCAAAACCTCCAGACTCTGGGCCTAGGGATTCTTCATGATAATATCCTTAAGAATATCATGACAAATAATCCCTGAGTCCAGAATCTGGCTTCCAACAAAAGGTAACCTCAGGGACCGGAGTCCCGGAGACAAAAAACCAATAAACAAGACACAACGCTGGGGAAGAAAACCCCAGAGAAAGAAAACAAAAAAGGGAAAAAGACAAGGCAAAGCCGCAAGAAAAAAGAAAAAAGGGGGACCCAACATTTTGCACACAAAATGTAGGGACGGTGATGTAGGGCATAACAAATGGGGACTATTTGGGACAAATGCCTTACCGCATTTGAGAACTATAGAATCTCTAGTTAGCAAAACTAGAACAGGCTGCTCCTCGAGGCGTCTGACAGGAAAAGAGCAACATATCTGAGAGAAACCAACCATGCAGGAGTTAGTCCGCAGTCCTTCATCAATGGTGTCATGTGTGCTTTAGAAAGAAATCAAGCCGATGACCTCTGGGAGGAATAGAGAAGAGGTACTAATCGTATCAAACCAGTCATCAATTTGTTCATTTCCCCCGGAGACCGAAGTTCTGTCACCCTTTTCCTCTTGTTATTTTTCTTGTTTTTGGGTGGGGAAGGCGGTACTTCTTTCACCATTAAGCTTAAGCTTAGCTAATTTTAATGGTGGTACTTCTTTCACCTATCCACCTACACTTAGATTGTTCGAAGAGAGGATAAAACTCCCGACCTGGAAAGAATCTCTTTAGATTTTCAGACCTGGGTCAATTGATTAGTACAACTGATCTACCCTCGGTATGTCCGATTACTTGTTCCTTATATTACTATTTTGTTCACTGATTGCCAAATTCTGGGAAAGAACGCCCAATGAAGATTCCTCAAAACGTGCCATATCCTGTGAAATGAACTCCGGAGACCGGGCTGGCTCCACCGTGCTAACGATAAATTCTAAAGTTCACCATGCCGTATGCATTGTACTGGAGGCCAAAGTTATGTGAAGCATTTCAAGTCCTGCAAGACAGGACAAAACACCGTGACCAAAAGAAAACCAAAATGACAACACAAAACAAAAAAGGGAGAGGACTATCCCAGAGGATAGCTGATAAAACTATTTACAAGGCAGGGTACCTCGCACGAGGCACCTGGAGGGGATATTTACAAGCGGAAATCTTTACATAAAATACAAATTAGGACGAACTTACCCTACTCAAAATAGTGTTTAAGAAATTGTCCATTAACGGGAAATGCGACGGGTTCTCCAGTCAAGGTGTTAAGGTGGTAAGTATTTGCCCCGCAGATTTCTGAAATTAAGTATGGTCTGAGCCAGAGCTGCTAGAACTTGGTATGTTTTTCTTTCTTCTCCTGGGCCTTGTCCCACAACAAGAACAGATCCGAGATCTAAAAAGCCTTATATTGGGCTCCCCTATCAAACCATCTTTTTACCATTGCTTGATGACGTGCAAAATGTTCAAGGGCTGCATCTCACTATTCCTCCATTCGCACCAGATACAAGAGCTGAACCTCCACAATATTCTCCATGTTGCTAAATTCCTGCATGAACTGTAAAAATGGGATCTGTAAGTTGACTGGGAATACAGGGTTCTGACCGTAAACCAGATGGAATGGAGATGTCCCTAGGGAAACTTTAACACAAATGCGATCCACCCAGAGGGAGAATTTCAACTTTTGATGCCAATCCCGGGAATTCTTCTCTAGCAAATGTTTGATCACTTTAAGTAGATTTTTTTTCGTGGATTCAGCAACGCCATTTCCTTGGGGATAATAGTTGCTGGAGAAATTCAAAGTGATCTTCCGATTGTAGGTCCATTCAAGTAGCTACACTGAAGAAAACGCCAGACCATTGTCACATACCAAAGCAAAGGGCATCCCAAATCTTGTGACGATGTTTTCTTCCAAGAACTTGATGACTACGTCCGCTGTGTTATTTTTGCAAGGTATAGCTTCAGACCACCGAGTGCAATAATCAGTAGTAGTAAGGATGTATCGGCGGTTGGCAGACGTGTTACCGATGAAGTCAAACGCCCATTGGGTGAAGGGTCTAGCCTCGTAGACTAGTTGTAGAGGCATGGCTGGGTTACGCTCATGATGCGCCGCGGTTTGGCAAGTATGGCATTTCATGACATGAGCGTAAACATCTTTGAAGATATAGGGCCAATAGTAACTAGCCCGAAGGATCTGATGGGCAGTGGCGTCGGCTGAGCCATGCCCTATTCCAAACTGTCCATGGAATTCATGGATTTTTCTTACAGCTTGGTCTCTATCAATGCACTGGAGGTACACTCCCTCATAATTTCTGCGGTAAAGCGCAGAGTTTTTTATCATGAAGTGTGCGCTTTTCATCCGCAGAGTGCGGTGTTTGTGGGGAGTTAACCCCTCCAGACATTTGTTGTTTAGCAACAAGTATACCAAATCGGTATACCATGGGTCTTGGGTGATGGACTCCACTGTGTAAGTCTGGCATTCTATGCGGGGGGTCTCTTCTGCTATCGCCTGACTTAGTCCTTGGACTCAGACTATTTTCATGGGCTGCATTTCTAAGTCATATTCCTGGAGGATGGCCATCCATTTCCCCCATCTCTCGCCCAATTCGCTCTGCATCAGCAAAGACTTGACAGCCTGGTCTGGGATGATAGCATGCTCTTTGCTCCGGAGAATATAATGCCAGAATTTCTTCATAGCCCAAACTAGAGCGAAGGCCTATTTTTCTAGTGGCGAATACCAGACTTCAGCATTTTTGAAGGGGGAACTCATGAAAGCTATTGGTCTTTCCTCCTCTTCAACCTTTTGGGTCAACACGGCCACAGCAGAATGCGGCAAAGCAAACGAATAAATGTAAAATGGGAGGGAATAGTCTGGACTAGCCAGGATGGGTGCTTCCGTTATTGTCTGTTTGATCTGGGTGAATGCCCGTTTTTCCTCAGAACTCCACTCAATCTTGGTATCTTTCTTCATCATCTCATTGAGTGGTTTAACTATTTCTGCGAATCCTGTAATGAATTGTTGTACAAAGTTGATCTTTCCGAAAAAGGATCGCATCTCTTTCTTGCTGCCAGGCATTTGTAAATTTAGCAATGCTTCGACTCTATTAGGGTCGATGGATATACCCTTCTCAGAGACAATATGCCCAAGCAACTTCCCCTCGGTGATTCAAAATATGCACTTCTTGGGGTTGAGGGACATTCCATACCGGTGACATCTCTCGTAGATCTTAGCGAGATGGGCGGGATGATCACGCTTTTCTCAAGAAAAGATGGTCAAATCATCCATGTAGATGATTATGCATCGATTTATGAGGCCCTCGAACGCAATGTCCATGGGCTTTTGAAATGTAGCCCCCGCATTGATTAGACTGAAGGGCATTCTTCTATATGCAAACGTTCCCCACTTAGTGGTAAACGCTATTTTCTCTCTGTCCTCATACTTGAGCATGACCTGGTTGTATCCCAAATATCCATCTAAGAAGGACATCATCTAAGATCTATTTACTATCTGCAACACCTCATCCAACGAGGGGAGAGGGTGATTATCTTTTTTAGATGCCTTGTTCAAATTTTAGAAATCCACACAAAGGTGGATCTCGCCATTCTTTTTCCTTACAGGGACCAAGTTGGCAACCCACGTAGTGTGCCAAATTGGGAAGATTATCTGGGCTGACAGCAGTTTCTCCACCTCTTGACAAATTAGAGGCTCTATCAAGGGGTTGACCGGTCTTTGCTTCTACCGGAAGGGCTTAGCATCAGGTTTCAGGGGAATAGTATGGGTCATGATGGATGTATCATATATTTTCAAGTCTTCATAACCCCAGGCAATTACATCAATGTATTCTCGGATAACCGTGAGAATCTTTTCCTTTTCCTCAGGGGAGCAGGAGGTACCAATGTGAATGATATTTTCTTCACCGGGCTGGCCAATGTTGACCTTTTCAAACTTTCCTCCCTTAGGGGAGGATGACACCTTCTCACGGGCCCGAGGGTCCGAATCAAAGATTCATTCTAGTGCAACCATCCCCTTTGGGATGGTGTTATTGGGCAGGTCCATGATCCCATCGTCTTCATCACCCTGCCCAGTGTCGTCATGGTCTCGTTCCTCCACTATCTGATCTTCAAAGACACCCACATTTTCCATGAAGGCCAAGATGTGTTGATCATCCTCAAAAACCTGAAAGTGGGTGAAATTATCTGGAATGGACGGGGTGGGGACCATTTCGACTGAAAATCTCTGGAGTCGCGAGCCAGCCATAGGCTCAAGTGTCTTGGCGGAAATGGCAAGGGCATCTGGGACATAGTTCCATCGCCGGGGAATAAGGTCAATGCTGAAGGAATCAAAATCTTTGATAAGGCTCCAAGCCCGGTTGCGGTAAGCGGTTAGCCTTTTATCGTTACATGTATATTGACTCCGGATTTGTTTGACAATCAACTATAAATCACTCAGAGCCCGGAGGTGGGTGATACCTTTCCTTAATGCAAATAAGAGTCCAAGGACCAAAGCCTCGTACTCCGTGACGTTGTTTGTACAGTTAAACTGCAGCCTATAGGATGCAAGGAAGGATTTTCCTTGTGGGTTGATTAACTCTACCCCAACCCCACAACCTTGTTTGGATCGGGACCCATTGAACTTAAGCGTCCATAAGTCATTATTTGTAATCTAGGGCTGGGGCAGGATAGTTTTCAGATTATTGTCGGGGGACTTAGGGAGTATCTCTCGGACTACAGGCGTGAAAGTGGATTTTAGCTCCGAAGGTGTTTGGGTTTGGGATTCTCAGGGAGATGGCACCAAAGGCATGCATCCCACTGGGGTACTGGGTCCTGGGGAATCTGTTTCATGTTGTTTGTTCCAAAGGGTATCAAGGTGTTGGTTAGCGATTGAAAGACATGGCCCACACTCAATCTCTGAATGTTTCTGGTAGTGCACTCGGCACCAAGTGCCGGACAGGAGTTTGGCAAGAGTTGCCGTGGGGACTTGAGAGTTTACCTCAGTTCTCATCTTCTCTTCGAGGTCTTGGGCTCTCTATAATACAGTGGGATCTTCTCCAGAGATAAAATCAAATGTTAAGATTTCAAAAGGTTTGTACACCCCTAGAGAAGTCTCAGAGAAAAAGACTTCATTGACCCTTCCAACTTCAGTAAGGGCTTGTTTCATCCGGGGTTCGCTTTCAACCTGGATCTTATTTGATTCTCCTTCCCATAGAAGCCATAGGTGGGTGAAGTTGGTTGAAAAGTATCCATTCAAGGACTTAGACCAATTCTGACTTAGTAACATCCCGTAAGTCTCTGGGATGTCCACCACTTGGATGTCAATGATGCTGGCTATCCTGGGGTCTTGGATAAGATGTATCCAGACATTCTTCCATTCCCCCACCATTTTCATAGCAGTCTTATCTAGCTGGATTAATGCACCATTAGATGGGGTGGGGTGGAATCTAAGCTTCTGGCAGATAGATAAGGGCATGATATTACTTGAAGCTCCAGAGTCTACTAGGCAATTATGTATATTCTTACTGTGTATGTTCATGCCTAGTAAGAAGGGAGGATCCTCATTGTTCCCCCGGAAGACAGCCACATTAGCATCTTCGAATGAGACAGTCTTGGGTGGGTGGCTAATGGCTTCCAGGTTCCCTAAGAGCTTTAGAAGGGACTTCTTCTGCTCAGGACAATTTAACAAAACCTCCATTAGGGTCATGGAGGTAGTGGTCTGCTCTAACACCTTCGTAATATCAAATCTTCCCCCCGGGAACTGGGAATTCTCCTCTGTGAGATCTTTTGCTTGGTTAGAGCTAGGATTTTTAGGAGGGACGGGTCGATCATTTGTGTTATTCCGAGGAGGATTATCTTTGATGGGGGGCACAGGTGTGTAAACAGGTCCTTTACCAACTTGACTCTGAGTATTGTATGGAGTCCGCGGGTTAGTAAAGGCATTGGCCTCGAAGGGTGGAATAGATTCGTCAAAGAATCCCTGCAATTCATATTCTTCTTCATCTTCTCCAGAAGTCCCGAAGAAGATGGTGTCATAGGTGAAGGCACTATGGGATGTCTCCTGGACAAGAGGCTCTGGAGGGGTAGTATCATGCGACTGCTGCCTGTCCAGTTGGGAGATCATGATGACCTTCTCCAAAGTGGCACAATTCACCTCATTATGCGAACCAGTATCGTGTAATCTACACCACTTAGTCATGGGCTAGAAGTCTACGACTGGTGGAAAATGTGATGGTCCAGTGCCATTTGGGTTGGTGTTTTGTTTCGGAGGCGGACCTCTGATATTCGCGTTATTATTCCATTGCTATTGATATGGGCTAGACCCATTGTTGAAGTTTCTTCCTTCGGCATTGTTGTTTCGTTGGCTGGAGAAAATGTTTTCCCTCTGGAAATTCAAATTCTGGGGCGCCTAGGACCCCGCCTTCAGTTGGCCCATGTCCATAGTCAAGGTGGACAGCATTCGCCGGAGGGATTCAACCTCGGCGGTCAAATGAGTGTTAGTGTCACAATGTGATGGCTGTGGTTGTTGTTGGCCTCCTGGGAAGGCAGCAGGATTAGCTGGAGTCTAGGGCAACAATCCTCTAGCCATGAACGACTGGAAAAAGGGCACTCCAGACGATTGTGTCTGAGTCTGTTGTGTCTGCTGCGGCTGATTCCAAGGGAAGACTTCTAGACCCGGTGTAATCTGGGTCTGGGCTGGGTAGACATACCGCGCCTGTTAGTCTATCAAGGGTGGCAGAGAATTCATTTCTATCGAAGGGGCACCTATTTCCAGATTGGGGTTGTATCCCCCAGCATACGCAGTTCTATCGGGGACCATGTTGAAAGGTGTGTTCTGCCTAATCTCACTTGGGGATTTGTTAAGACCGCGGGACAGCTCTAGGGCCAGGTTGTAGACTTTTGCCAAGGTGTCCCGGTCGCCCGAGGTGGTTGTTCTCCAAAGGAGAGTGGCAACGAAAGGGTCCATCGCATTAAGATAGGTCTGTATGGTTACGTCTAGAGATGGGATAAAAGGGCTTGTGCATCACTTTAGGGCGCGCTGGAACCTTTGGTTGAATGTTGCAAGAGGTTCATTGGGCTCCTTCCTAATGGAGATAAACTAGCTGTGGGACCAGGCTGGGTCCACATGCACGTGAAAGGCAGCCAGGAAGGCGTCCTCCATATCTTGCCAAGTGTTTATGGATTTGGCAGGCAAGTTAAGGTACCAGTTCAACTCACTTTGTCCTAGGGACAAGGGGAACATACGGGTCACAACATCTTCATGTTGGATTTGGTGTCGGTTCATGGCATCTTTGTATGCCTGTAAGTGTTCTTCTGCGGTCTATGAGCCTAGGTGTTCGTATCGTGGGTAGATCTTTTTCAGGTGAGAGGGTAAATCATTGGTTGCACCCAGAAAAGTGCCCATTGGGGACCTGGTGTTTCCAAAATATGCAGCCATTGGGGGAACATTATGTTGGGTAGTTTGGGTACTGGTTCCTGGGATTGCCTTAGAAGCTTGGTTATTCTAAGGTATGCGAGTTCCCCAGACAATAGTGGCTGGTAGGATTTTCAAGGTCTGTTTCTTTCGAGTAGGGGGCTCGAGTTCGACAAACTTTCTGGGATTCGGGGTAGACCTAAGGATTCTTTCAAATTTTTCTAGGGAAAAAGACCTGTTGTCACTTAGGTTTGCACCCTTGCTGAAAGCTTCTCTAACAGCAACCTAGTGAAACATGGAATCAACCTCCAAGCTGTGGGACTTGAAATACATGGTTGAATCTCTGGAGAAGGCCGGCTTCCTCTATTATCAGGATGCACCTAAAACTATCTCTTGCAAGGAAAAGGGAGAAGGAGATGCAGAAAACCAAATTACTTGGAAAGGGAAAGGTGATACACCAAGATAGGGCCTACTTTCTTCTGCCTTGGGACTACACTACACACCCATATAACTCAACTAACACAACTTCTACCACATGATTCTTAGCAAACATATGAAGGTCAGAGACTAAAATTACTACAAGGGAAGAAAAAAAACTTCACAATACAGTAATCCAAGCGAAATAGACACAACACATAATGAACCAGAATCAGCTTGATCAATAAGGGGTAAAACATCTACACAGTTATTAATTGCAAAAGAGGATAAACATGAATTACACAAAATGAGGTACAAGGTAATTATGATAAAAGCAAGCTGTCATAGAACCAGAAGAGAAGTAGATGGATGAAAGAATTAGACACAGGAGTAAAAATACTACAAATATCAGACTACCTTCCAACCCCTTGCAATTTCCACTTTTTGCTATATATAGGGCTATGACCATCTTGGGATCCCTTAGGATGCAACAAGCTTCAGATGATCATGAAAACCCTAACCCTAAAACACAGGAGAGAGGAAAAGAGAGAGAGAAGGCGGTCGAGAAAGACCGAGTCAAAACAGATATTCACAGATATTTTCCTGCCTTCTCGATCTGTCAACTGGAAATCAGATTTGGTAGATGACGGCTAGAAACATTTATGTTCACTCTGAATAGTCATGCACACCTGTTCACCTATACTTCTCTGCAATAACTGCCTCTCTTGTCCGTGAACAGTGAATGGCCAAGTGTTCTCCTTGTCACCGCCTAAGACTTCTTCTCCCCTCTCTTGTACTTTTGGAAACTCAATCACATTTTTGTGCTTTCCTGCAACAAACTGAATCTCATCATGTTCACCGTCATTGAAACAAAACTATTCAAATGTCGGTAGACTACTCTATGCATGACCCCCTGTGACTAGAACCTCCTCTGATCAAATCTGGAACACGAGCACAGAGAAACCATGGCTGTCGAGCGCTCACAGTGCCAAATATGCCACCAGAATTTCAAATTCAAAATCCTGCGACCTAGCGACCAATGGCTAGTCTCCAAGTCACGAGCATCAGTCCTAAATCATGGTTATATCTCACGACCCAGCGACACTGTGCTTTTCTTAACCCCTAGCCAACCTGAGTTACTTTTGGCGACATCCCGACTGTGTAAAATCGAAGTCGCGAGGAGATTCTCTTAACTCACCATTCCTCTAGCGACCCAGCGCCTAACTGCTGCCTTTTAACTATCATAGTTTGTCGCTTGATCGCCAGATGCCCATGTTTCTTTTCCAGATAACATGACAAGCCTTAGTCACTGAGTCGGGTGATCCTGTGTCTTTAACTTAAAGCACGTGCCCTTTCTGTTTACAGCGACCCTGCGACCTACCTTATCGCTTAGTCAGAAGGACCTTTTCCCTAGGGCACTTTTATCACCAGACTTCGCGACCACCGTCAGATCTTGTCATTCCTTCATTGAACGGCTGTCTTTTAATCACTTTAAAACTGTGCATACCCTTAAATTATCCAGCGATCCCGCGACTGAAGGAGAACATACCTTAGTCTTGTTATCGCATGATCCTCCTTCCTCATCAAGTGATCACGTGACAACCACTAGCTCCGTGACAGATGTCATGTTTTCTTTTGTCCATGTAACCCTTTCTGAACAACTGAGTCATCGCCCCTTTTCTTGCGACAACCCGACTGAGTATTTCTACTAACATCAAACAGTTAGTTGCATGGTCGGGAATGTTATCTCTTAACCACCATTTAATCATGAGACCACGCGACTGAAGAAAGAGCCTAACTGTTTGACTGAGCTAATCAAGCCATCATGCGACATGAAGTAGGCGCAAGGTTGGGGGACATTTCTTTGACTTGCCTTTTCTTCTCGCGATCACCCGACTGAAGGTGGGTCCCGTTCCCTTTAAAGTTTATAACATGGAAATCAAGCGACAACCCGACTAAAGAGAGATCGCCAAGTCTTGATAAGCTGAAGGAATATTCTATTTTGTAAAGAGACTAAGCGACAAAGGCAAAAGCGAAGTCAGGAGATGATTAAGCATATTCGATTCTGGTAAAGCGATCAAGCGACCTGACTTACGACACATGTCTTAAGTGACTTAAAAAGGTAATGATGAAATAGAACAAGCCAAGGCTTAGGGTTTTTTCAGGGTTCTGAGGGTTTATACATGAAGCCTGGAAAACAAGACAAACGAAACAAGATAGGGCAAACCAGGCCAAAAGAACAGAAAGGGAAATTTGGGCAACAAGACCCAATCCCGCTAAAGGCTTGTCTTCTAAAACTATAACTCGGGGAACCCTCAGAAGGTGTAAAATTGGAATCTCTAGAAGGGGATGAGTTCATGCCCTCCTTCTAGTGCCAGTTTCTATTGACAGGGTTTTTCTGATCGGGTCCGCCAACAGTCATAAGTTGTCATCGGGTTCCAGGGAAACCGGCCAACTCCGCCTATAAAGGTTGTCTGGGGAAATAAATCCTTCGGGCCTTCAAGCGCCTGGGTGTTGGGTCATGATGGTGCGGGGCTCAGTTGGGAGAGGTGACTATTTTCGAGGGGGATAGCTGGTTTCTTCAACTCATTCTCTCCTGAGATTCGATCAAAGTAAGGTTTTCCCAAGAGTTCTATACTTAGCAAATAAAGCAAAAAAGATCCTGCAGGGTTAGAAACGTTTCATCTAACTATAGTCATGTTGAAATGTCCACAACATCAATAATACTCTGGAAAACTACACTAAATACCAAAGAAACACATAACCATCAGCTAGCATTTTATTAGTAGCGAGAATAAAAAGGTCGTTAATCTACTTTAAGATACCAGAGTAGAAGACATAAAGAACATTAAAACATGAAATACCATTAACTCAAAAGCAGGAATGCCAACAACATCATTGCCAAGAATTCTTCCTTCTTTATTAATGTTCCTTCCAGCAAGCACTGGTGCGTGATACAATGGCAGCCCCAGGGGAGCATCTAAATATTGAGAATAGAACAATGGAGCATTGAGCTCTGCAACTTGAAAAGAGAAATTACTTTGCTATTGCTATGGACAATAAAATCATCAATTTTGCCAACCCTTGGAAATGGGCCGATTTGCCTATTTATACAACTCTTTTCTAACCCTAACCCTATTTACATCATGTTCTAATAAAATACAATATCCGAGGGCCGGTACTACCTGCACCACCCTACAAAAGACCTTGAGATGGAATAGGTCTGCCATGTCAAAATAATAAGCTAAGAATATACATCGGAAGAATCAGTCTCAAGAAGAGAGCCAGAAAGGAGAAAGGAGGAAGTAGGTCTCCCGGGGACCGAGGCTACATGCCTCATAAATGGGAAGTGCGGTGCCCTATCTCCAATGTGCCAGATGTACCTTTGAGCGGTGCCTCGAGAAGACCACCCTTTCATAAAACCAACTACTGAGCCAATGCCTCTTTGATGTGGCCAACTACCCTCTGATAGCCTTTATTAACCATTTCTGAAAGTGATCGGTCGGCCTCGGGGACCGGGACACAGATCACTTTAAAGAATATAAAATTTTTGGATCTGGGACTCCAGGATCTGGGGAGTTACGTCCCAAAAATAATAAAGAATACTCAACACTTGAGTTCTCCCCGGGCCCCGGAGAAAGCTCAAGGTTGCTTATTATCGTTGAAGGCCTGGAGGAGGCGAGAAATGCCATTCTTATCTATCTCTTTTAGGCTAGCCCTTTTGTGCCTGGCCACTTCAACTTGTTCCCCCAGGTCTGAAACATTTCCTTTAAGTTCATCTTCCATCCTTGCAGCATCATGACCTTTAAGTATCATGCTAGTTAATTTCACCATCTGGGCCCCATCTATCCCCTCTGGGGATTGATACCGGGATTTCGTTATCTTATCAAAACTCCCCAGAACTGAATCTTTGGGGGTATAAGTATCTGTGCTAAGGGGATCAGCCCCGAAAGATTTTATTATAAAAGACTTGTATAAATTAGAAGAATATTTGACAGCATTTACTTTTTCCTGCAAGGACTCTACCAGTTTCTTAGTTACCTCCAATGTGAGGTCAAGTCTAGAGTGCTGAGTTCTGACAAAATCAAATGATTCCTCACCCAGAATTTCAGATTCAGAAATTATGTCTTCTCCCAAGGTAAGGAGCTCTTTGAGCTCCACCTTCCATGCTTGGTAATTTTTGGCATCACTCTCCCACTGCTCAATAAGTACTTCCACCTCGTGAATAACCTGTCGGGCCATGTATAAATCTGGGAGAGTGGACGCCAGGAAATGCTGGGTGTTTCCTATCTGTAGGGTGATCCATTCATCCACTGCCTGGGCCTTCTTTTTCATCATTCGCAGGGAGTCTATGTCACTCTGCGGCAATTCTTTTGAGGTGGAGGCCTCTAGAGGAGCGGCATTGATTGGTCTAGCCAGCTTAGTAAGCAACCCCATAAGGTTTTCTATCTTTTCCTTTTCAGCTTTGAGCCTCTGGGCTTCCTTTTCATATCCGGCCTCCACTGCCCTTGATGCCTCCTTCAACAAATCTACCTCACCTTGCTTTCCCCTTTTTCCTAGGGATACCTCTGCAACATTGTAGTCTGCGGGGTCTGCGGTTGCTTCATCGGCATCCGGGGGAGGTGTTGCCACAACGAAAATTGTTTCTCCGCCCAGCCCAGTTTGAAGAGTGTGAATTGTTTGGGCTTTCTTTGCTTTCGGAAGGGCGTGAACATAGGCCATTATTTCGGCCAGGGAGAGAGGAATCACCAGAGCGGATTGAGCTTTCCCTTCTTGCTCTCAACCCGCCACTAAGGTGGGAGGGGTAGCCTTCCTGCCAGAGTTTGTTCTCCTGATTCTTTCCCAGTATCCGGTGGTTGTTTCTCTTCAGCGACGTGGACCTCATCCATTCCTCTCCCTGCCTCAACTTCTTCTGCAGCAATATTTTCTTTGTCAACCTCCATCTCCTCAGCCTTGTCCTGTATGTCTATTACTGGGTCTGGACCTTGGTAGGCTTCTTTGGGGATTTCCTCTTCAAGCTGCTCTTCTTCTTCTTTTTCTACTTCTTGTTCTTCTGCCAGGGATTTTTCCTGTGTTGGCAGTAGGGGAGGTATCGAGCCAAGATTTAGAGTTTGGGCCGCTATGATCACCTGCCTGAAGGTTTCTCCCGGGAGTGGCCCTTGGAACGTGGTGGCTGGGGTTATGATTATTCCCAAAGGTCTGGTTCCCCCAGCAGATGCCATTTGTTCGCTTAGCTTTAGTTGGTCCACTCTCGGACCTTGCATTGCTTGAGCCCCAGAGATAATCTTTGGCTCTGGCTCTTTTTCTTCTGCCTCCTACTCATGTTCTTGTGCAGGTTCCTGTTCCAAGTCTTCTGGGTCTACTGCCTCTTGTTCTTTCTCCAGGACTTCTGTCCCTACTTGTGTATTGTCCCCTTGCAAATTCCTGAACTCATCGGTTGCAAATACATCAAACTCCTCTTCCGGAGGGGGACTGGCTGGGACCTCTGTAGGCTCTGTTTCTTTCTCTGGTTCCGGGGAGGTGGAAGAAAGGATCTCTACTTCTCAGGGGAGGGATGCGCTTGGTGCTGGTACCGATTTTGCATTGGCCTGTTTGATGTGATTCGTCTTCCTTTGGGTAATCAAAGGTGGCCCTGTATCAGCAATGGCTATTGCCTCCATGGGATCCACCCCTGTTGCCTTCACCGTTAGGGCTGCCAGCGACGGGGAGGAAGGGGGACGAATTGGTTTGGCCATGAGCGGGGGAGTGGCCAGCCTCGTTATCAACTACTCCCTCATCTTCTGGGAGGCTGCCACAGATTGCTTGATTTGTTCTAGTACAGGGACTTCTTACACTGGGGGGGTCATGTCTATCCCTTTTCCTTTATCTGCACCCTGCGAAGAAGTCCTGGCCCCTGAGGTTAATTTGGGTCCCAGCGGTGATGTTATCCTTGGCACCGGTCAGGGATTTTGATGAATACTCCCAGGGCACACCCTCTTGAAATAGTCGTGACTTCTCTCGACCAACTCTCAAGTGAAGTCCTTAATCGTGGGCCCCTCCTGGGTGGCCCAATCCATTGCTGGTTGAGCCATCTTGTCAATCCCCTTGGCCTTGTACTGGGGGTCGATGGTGGGGGCGGTGTCTGAGAAATTCTCTAGGAACCTCCGGAGTCTCAACAATTGCATCATTCTGGCCATCATCCTGACATAGTGCTAGCTTTGCACCTCCACATCATCTTGGCAATCTTTCCAGAAGTCCTCCATGTGTATTTGATGGGGCTCTGAAGCCTGGGGCATTGCCGTTGCTATTTTCCCATGCGGATCAAAGTTCTTCCACGCCAGATAAAACTCCTATAGGTTATAATTTTTCAGCTCATTTTCTGCCTCCTTTGTGGTGGCCAGACTGCAGGTGTAGTTCCCACAGGTGATTGGGAACGGGACGTTGGGGACCTTCTTCAGGACAAAGAAGGTGTGCAACTCCATCATTTGCCGGTAGTATTCCAACAGCACGATCTTGTCCCCCGCAATGCCTGGGCAACAAGTAGGGTTTCCTGGAGAATCCGGTGACCCTAATGTATGTATGCTGATGGAACTAAATATAGTAGTGCCCATAACTACTAACTAGCTTCATAGCCTCAATGGATAGGCGGTATCCGGCATCCCAGGTGGGCGTGAGCAAATGGTAGTAAATGAACGCATCATTTACCCAACAGAAACTGGGGAAGATGGGCTCCCATTGAATTTGTGGGAAATGGTCCCATGGTGCTTTTTGTTCCAGGCCAATCCTGAGTACGCCATCTGTAAGTAGGCCGTTGGAGTGGGGCCTCTGTTGTGCTAGGGCCCAGAAAATATAAGAAGACATGTAGAACTTCTTCTTCCTTCCCAGCTGAAGGAACTGGGAGTCAACGTGATTAGAGATTATTGCGGCCTAGTCAAAGAACTCTCCTTTGGTGGAGATGCCGAGAAGGAAATAGTACATCCATTTGGCAAACTCCTGGGCGAAAGGCTACCCAAATACCTAGGCTAATGCTATTATCCCCATTTGGATGATCTCCTTGAATTCAAAGCGGGGGATTTCTATCTTCATCCTCTTTGGGGCCTTAAGCCAGTGGGTATTCATGTACACTCGAGCAGCATCCTCCAGTTGTGTAAACCGTTCCAAGGCATCAGTCCTTGTAACCACTGTGGCTCTGTCGAATTGTGGGATTCCCAATCCTGCCCGGAATGTGTCTGGGTCAAGGGATACTAGAGGAGTGGGGTATCCCATGGGTTTTGTGGCTACAAGCATGACGGCCCAGATGGAAGATTTGTAGTTGGCAGCCAGTGATAGGATAAGCTCTGGAGACTGCACAGAGCATGGGAAGCAAGCTTCCCGGAGGATCCCAGACCCTCCAACGTTGATCACTAATTGATCTTCAGCTTGTCGCTGGATGTGCATCACTTTTACTAAGGCCTGCATCTCTGCCCATGTTCCGATGCTGGTGTCAGTTATAAGTTTAACTTTTGACTCAATCTTTGAGCCCGTGATGACGTTGTTCTGCACAAACTTCATGGTGAGGGGCAGTTTCTCTAGGGCCCTCTCCATCTTGGACTTTGTTGCTGCCCTGGTGGCTGTTGAGGGAAGTTCTGGAATTCTGGGTGGAGAGGATGTGAATGCTTCAGACATGATTGATAGACGAACTCCAGAAACCTACAAGGCAAAGTGACCATCAGAATATTTTTATCACAATAAGATAGTTACTCTGGGGTCTGGAGATCTTACCACTGTGACGTTTTCTTTTCCTGAAAAGTTAGTTTTATGCAAAGATACTCAAAAAGAAAAATATATTGTAAACTTAGGATTTTATTAAACATCCAGGTTCGGGGATTTTGTCACACTGGGTGAAGACACGGGATGGATCGTGGTAAGAGATCTGAAACCCAGAGAAATGACCATTGGTGAGGACGTGTAAAATGCCAAGTCATCGAGCCCACATGGGCGCCACGTACAGAGGTAATAAATGGAAGTTATGGCGATGACGGCAGAGCCAACTGCCCAAAAGCATGAAAAGGGAAATCCACTTGGCTAGAATTGATTGTGCACATGGGATATAAATGAGGTTCTGACAGACTCTAGGGAGGAGAGAGAAAATTGCCTGTTTGAAACCAGCTGAGAGCCGAGCTTCAAACAGGTGGTTTTCTGCCTTGAAGGGAGCTCAGGGGCAGAAAACTAGACACAAGGGTGACTCGACCAATGCGTCAAGCCACTCAAAAGGATATACATGGAGCCAAGGGATATATACATAGAAATGAGGAGAATATACAGACTATATTACAACTATATACATACATGCATGAATATACAACGCGGGACAACGCCCGCGGGAAAACCAGACGAGAAAGAAACTTATCTACAACTATCTACAAACTAAACTACCTCTGCGTAGAGGGCGGACAACCCTCTGGCAGAGAGCCGACCCACTAGCGGGTGGCGAAACCAGAAGACAAAAAAGAAGATGAAGCAGAGAAACGAAAAAAATGAAACCAAGGACAAGACAAGACAAGAGAAAACCAAACAAAAACCAAAGAAAAGCCAGAGAGAGGAAACAAAACAGAGAGGAGGGAAAGCGGAAATACCAACCTGAGAACGCGGAAGACAGAGGAAAGGAGGATTTACCGCAGGAGCTCTGCAATAGCTCGAGTTATCTGACGGTCAGAGTCACCACCATGAAGCACTTGTATTTTCCTGAGAACGACTGAAAATGTTAAGCACTGATTACCAAAAATTCTCTGCAAATGTTTTGCTAATCGCTTTGAAATCGCTCTTTAAATTTCTCTAAGTGCTTGAAGGTTTTAATCATGGTAAATGTGAAAGTGACAGATAATTTCTATTTATACCCGCAGTAAAAAGGCAATCCTCCTCCTTTCGGCGATCTCCAAACAAGCAAAACCTCCGGACTCTGGGCCAGGGGATTCTTCATGATAATATCCTTAAGAACATCATGACGAATAATCCCGGAGTCCGGAATCTGGCTTCCAACAAAAGGCAACCTCCGAGACCCGAGTCCTGGAGACAAAAAACCAACAAACAAGACACAACGTCGGGGAAGAAAACCCCGGAGAAAGAAAACAAAAAAGGGAAAAAGACAAGGCAAAGCCGCAAGCAAAAAGCAAAAAGGGGGACCCAACATTTTGCACACAAAATGTAGGGACGGGGATGCAGGGCATAATAGGTTCAATCTTAGAAATTAAACAAATTTCATTTCTAGCAATATTTCCTCTAGTCTAAACACCTTGATTCCTATCACCAATAATCTATTTTTTTGAATAATTTAACTTTACATACCTTGGAGTCTTTGGATTTTCATTTTTAGCGGACTCTTGTGTTTTCATTTCTTCCTCATTTTCAATTTATTCATTTTTTTATACCAAACCTTTCTAATTCTAATTTTTTATTTTGTGCTTGCACTAGCTGATTGTCTTCTTCATCATCTTATTCATATCTACAAGATGTGATTTTTTTTCTGATAATTCTCATCCACTTTTACAAATTCTCTTTCAATTACCTTCTTCAACCTTTTTTTATAACACTTGTATGATTTCTATTTTGTAGAATAATCAAGAAAGCTTTATTCATAACATCAGGGATAAAATTTTCCTAAATCTTAATCTATTCTTATATAACATTTTCCTCCAAATATTCTAAACTATTTTATTGTAGGAACATGACCATACCAAAGTTCATTAGATTTATTACCAGTGCCTTGCATGTTTTGAACTCGATTCAATGTATAGAGTGCAGTGCTAACTTCTTCTCTCTAGTAGATCTATGGTACATCTCCTTCAATCATCATAGTTCTTGCAGTGTCTAGGATAGTTCTATTTGTTCTCTCTATAATGTCATTCTATTGTGGTATTCATGGCGAAGACATTTGCCTCTTTATTCCATGATCTTCACAAAAAAGTGTTAACCTCAATGGATGTAAACTCTCCACCTCTGTCTGATTTCAAAAATTTCAAATTTAGACCTATCTCAATCTTAACGATGGCTTTGAAAATCTTGAATTTTTCAAAGGCTTCAAATTTCTCTTTCAAAAATGTAACATGCATCATTATAGAATAATCATCAATGAATAAAATAAAATACTTTCAACATAATAGCTCCTAGTTCTTGTAGGACCACATAAGTCAGTATGCACCAAATCTAGAAATCTACTCAAAGAATACTTATTCCTCTTGAAAGTATATTTAGTCAGCTTATCCAATTTAAATTCCTTACATGTTGCATTAGAAAGATTCAACAGTTTAGGTAGATCTCTAACTATTCTTGTAGTGCTTATATTCACAATGTTATCAAATATTACATGAAAAAATCTCTTATGCCACAACCAACTGTCATAAATATTATAAATTAGGCATCTATTCTAAGACTTGTTCAAATGAAATATATTACCTTTAGTCATTCTTCCTGATGCAATCTCAATTCTAGAACTTCCAATAATCTTGCACATTTCATCCTTGAATTGTAAGTTGTAACCTTTATCAACTAGTTTTCCAATACTCAAAATATTATACTTCAAACCCTCAACATATAAAATGTGAGGTCCTACCCCGACCATCCATTTTAGAGTTGCTACAGTTATATCATAGTTGTCAGGATGATACACTTGTTTTGATACACTTCATTTTGAACCTTCTATATATATAGTATAGATATCATATGATGAATCTATTATGATGATGCTTAGATGTATTTACATATATGATTCGCAGTCCATGTTGACATGATTTAACTGTTTCTACTTTTATTCGATATCGCAATATGATCATATGACATGAAAATGTGAAATTTGGTTTAAATTCTGGAAATGCTTCATATTGGTAGGTTAGATAAGAAATTTTCATGGTAATGAGAATTATCAGTGAAATATGCATGTTTGATCTAGTTCTGAATAGTGATGTATAAATTTTGGTAAATGGAATATATTGTAATATGAAATAACATGAATATGTGTTTTTCAGTCTTGGACTACTGATGCCTTGTTCGAGTGTGCAAGAGGAATATCCATGTGAAGCCAAGGTTAGCCCTAAAAGGGAAATAACCTAATTGTAAATGTTAAATTTATTGTAAATGTGATATTGCATGATTGTAAATTAATTTCTTTTTAAGGCAAGCCATGTTGTAAATGTATGGTGCTTATGTAGTGTCAATTGATACATGTGTTGTGACATGGCATGCCTATGTGGATTTTTAAGTTGAAGTTTACCCTAGGTTAGTTAAAGTGTTGCCATTTAAGGTAAGTTTGCCTTGATAACCCAAGTCATGAGTACAATTCTTAAATTTTGAATGCAAACTTAAAAGGGGTTTTTGAAAGGTTAAATTGAGTCCTTTGAGGTAGTTTGAGTTAAGATTTTCTATCTTTTATGTAGTATTATGGGTTAGGGGTTGTTTTTTATTGTTTTGAGTGCCAAAACCTCTTTTCTAGGCCTACTTAATTTCCCTTCTAGGATAGTCACGGAAATTGGGGGAAGGGGAAAGGACCCTCTCCTTCTCCAAGATAGCGGAGTTCCTCCTTGCATGAAGTTGACATATGTTAGAAGGGAGGATACATGCCTCTAGTTTTTTGGTGAGGAAAGAGATGGAGTAAGAGAGAGATCCTTTTAGGGGAGAGGGAGAGGAGAGTTGGGGTTGATTGCCCATTCTCCATTTTTGGAGACTTGTAGATTGTTCTTGGAGATTTTGGCTAGTTTGGGAGAAGTCAGGGGAAGGAGAGATAACATCTCAAAGGATCATCTCAACATCATCCATAGCTAGGAGTAAGGTTGGTACTCTTTTTTCCATCTGTGGTTATCTTGCATACATGTTTGTTTAGTAATCTTGATTGAAATTTTACTTATTCCCATAGTTCATGTTTGTACCATATTTGTTGAGCTATTATGACTTGGTGAAAGAGATTTTTCCTTTGTTCTTTCATTGCCTTTGTTGTTGTTGTGCATGAGAGTGAATTGACCTATCTTACCCTTGGGAGGGAGGAGATAGTCAATTGTGGGTGAAGGGCATAGTTGGGAAACCATGTTAGTTGAGAGTCTCTTCTTAAGAAGAAGAGGTATGTCATGGATGTTATGGAATCCATGTTGCCAATGCTATTCTTTGTACATTTCTTATGGGGGTGATAAAGAAAATTGTTGTGGGTATGGAGCTCTTGGGAATAAAGTTAAAGCCTTGGGAAGGCATGTTATTTGTTGTGCTAAGTGAGGCATTTTTCTTGGCAATCTCCTTCGTGTGTATTTCCACCTTCACCCCTAAATTCAATCCATATATGGCCCAATTGTGTTTAAAACTTGGATAGTTCTGTTGTTTTCTTGATTTAGTTTTGTGTATGATTGCTTGATTTCACTGTGCCCCTTCTTGTTTCCCCTAGCTTGGGGGTATCCTCATAAGAGGCCTAGGTTGGGAGGTGAACTCCCATGGGATATTCCTATTCTTGTGTTTGTTGCATATTAGATGTTGTTTTGATCAATCTAGTGGATTATGCTTCAAGCTGGAAATGAAAGGGCTCAGTTTGCTGCCATTTTCTTGGTTAAGATATGTGAAGTTTGACATTGAATCTAAGCCATAGGGCTGATGTTATTGTTATTTGAGAGGGTTGTAATTTGATTATACTTTGTTGAAAAATAAATTAATTAAGTTACTGAAATTTAACATTTTGTAAAGGTTAAGTTGTTAGAAAATTCTGAAAGTATGATTTCCTATATGAAATAATTTAAACTAAGTCCTTATAAGCAGCTACACCTAATAATCTCAGCAGATAGCATTGTTTAGTTATTTATTATAGAGGATAAATTGTTTACATTTGATAACAGATTTAATCTTTGATTTATGATTAAATATTCACATTAGATAATATAACTCAATCTAAATCTAAAAATATATTATGATAATAGATTTAGATTGAGTTATATTATCATGCCTTAAAATCTAAAAATATATAAATCTAAAAATATATAAATCTAGGTCTTACAAACTCTATGCCATATTGAAAATATGAACTACTTATATAAAATTATTTTCCTTATATATACATATGCATAGATATAATAAGATATCTATGATATATTTATATAGAGATTGTGACTAAACTAGAGAGTATAATAACTCTGTTACTATAGCTGTAGTTAAAAAAAATAAAAAAAAATAGCAAGTGTATATGTATATATTTATAGTTATATGTTTATACACATATAAATATATACATATATATATTTATACTTATAAATATATATTTAGCAACATATATGTATATATAAGTATATATATATATATATATATATATATATATATATATATAATAATCTGTTAAACAAAAAAAAAATACAAATTTTTTTGATAAAACAACATATATAAAAATGGGGTGGGGTTTTGATGCAGGAGCATCCTGGTTGTAAAGGCAATCTTGCATCACCCAAAAATATATGTTTTCTATTCAATAAGGGCTATTTTTAGTAAGTTGGCCGTTTGAATTTAGAATGTTCTAATTTTTTAGGTGAAGGTTCATCTTAGTCATATAAGCATGCCAGTTGAATTTCATTGCCAGATCATATGTTTTGGGAAAGTTATTAAGGATTTACTGTTGATATTTTAGGCTGTGAAACCTTTGAGCTCAATTTTTTAGGACCTTAGAGGCTCCAAATCAAGGTCAAACCTCTAGCTAGCTAGTGCTTTGTGTGTTAGGCACTGTAGATCGCAATCTCCCGTTTCTGGAAAGTGGTTATAAAAGCCAATCGGAGCTACGGTTCAAAAGTTATGGCTTCCGGAAGTTGGGCTACCTAATCTCATATTTTGTAAATATTTAAAGCTGACCCTTTTGTAATAAAAGTGAAAAATAATTAAATGATAAGGGTAGTCGGCCTTAATGGCTAGATTTTTGGAGCCTTCTCAGGTGGTGGAAAATTGCCTATTTAAGGAAGGCCCATAGTGTTTTCTAGGGTAGTTTGGGGTGGTTATTTGAGGCTTTGTCTTACAAATTATTGTAAGGGATGCCCATGTGGCTTTTGATATTGTAATTCTAAAGTTTTTAATTCCACATTCGTGGAGCCAATAAGAAGCCAATTTTCTATTCTTGCAAATTTTTGCTGTTTCTCTCTGTTTCTGTAGTGTACTTGTGGTATGTCCCCTTCATCAAGTGGTATCAGAGCGAGAAGTTCCTGAGTGTGTAGACAGATTATCGAATATGAGGTAGTTTGCACTAGGACCATGGTTAGGGCTTCAAAAATAAGTGTGAAAATGCCTCCACAAAGGGAGTGTGGCAGAAGAGCCGGAGGTGTGCCGCTTGAGGTCAGAGCCCTCCAGAGACAAGTGCAAGCATTGCAAGAAGAGATTCACAGAGGCATGAATCTTGCTGTAAGAGAGGAAAGTGAGGATGAAGCCGAAGTAGAAGGAGATTTTGATCAGGAAGGAAAAGGTGAATTTCTGAAGCAAGAGGAGGAAAGGCTTTTCCAGGCTACTTCCATGATCAGGAAAAGACCTAAGCTTGAGGTTCCCACATTTTTGAGAAATCTTAACCTAGAAGAGTTGATCGACTGGATCAATGAAATAGAAGAATATTTTGAGTATGAAGATATTGAGGATCCTGGTAGGGTCGAATTTGCAAAGGCCCGACTGAAGGGTCATGAAAAGATCTGGTGGCAAGAGATTCAGTTGGAGCGAAATAGAAGAGGAAAGGAGACAATCATAAGATGGGATCAGATGGTGGATAAATTGAAGTGACAGTTCATTCCTGTTGATTATGAGCTTGATCTACTGAAGAAAATGCAAGGTTTGAAGCAAGCAGGAAAATTTGTCCAGGAGTATACAGAGGATTTCTATCAAATCCTCATCAGAACAGGCCATGCAGAAGATGACAAGGAGAAAGTTGCCCATTACGTTAATGGGTTGAGGTTGGGCATTCAAGATGAGTTGAATCTGATCTGAATGAATAGTATTGAAGAGGCCTACCAGTTTTCCCTAAAGGTAGAGGAAAAGTTTAACAAGAAGTTTGAAAGCAGGCAATGCAGAAGAGGTCATGGTGGAAGATCTGGTGGAAAATCTTATGGAGGCCAAAATAAATATCCAAAAAAGAAGGATGAGGCCAGTAGTAGTCAAGGTCAAAGGAAATAATTTCAATCAAAATAATAGAGATCAGAGAGGAAGAGGAAGAGGACAGGGATTACGAAGAGGAGGCTTTCGTGGAACATGTTTTCACTATGGAGAAGAAGGTCATAGGGCATATGAATTCCCTCAGTGACAAGGAAGGATAGATAGGAGAAAATGTTGAAGGTGGAGAAGTCCTAGTTAATAGAAGAGTCCTACTGAGTGGTGAAAATGAACTTGAGAAAAGGAGGAGCTTGTTTCACACTAGGTGCAAGTGTGAAAATAAGTGTTGCGATGTGATTATTGATAGTGGAAGTACTGACAATCTGGTGTTAGAAGAGATGGTCACAAAGTTAAAGCTCAAGAGGCAGAAAAACCCACATCCATACCGGATTGCCTAGGTGCAGGATGACCACAAGGTCATGGTTAATGAATAGTGCCTAGTAAAGTTCAAGATTGGAAGGTACTATGATGAGGTACTATGTGATATCATACCTATGGATGCTTGTCATACGTTGCTGGGAAGGCCGTGGCAGTTTGACAAACATGTTGTACATGATGGTAGTGTGAATACCTATTCCCTAACAAAGGATGGAGTGCGACATAAGCTAAAACCATTGAACAATATAGAAGAAAAGGTATGTAGTAATGCAAGAATAAATTTTTTTGATGGAAGAAAATTCCTAGAGGGTATGAGGCATGCGCATATGTGTTTTGCTTTAATTCTAAAAGCTAGTAAAGATGAAGTAGAAGATGTGCCTATAGAAGTTGTAGATCTGTTGAATGAGTTTTAGGATATTGTATTTGATAATGTGCCTGATGGCTTACCACCAGTAAGGAAGATTAGTCATTAGATGGACTTGATCCCAGGAGCCAGTTTGTCAAATAAGGCAGCACACAGAATGACACCAGTAGAAAGTGAAGAGTTGAACAGACAAGTGCAGGAGTTGTTACAGAAGGGGTTGATTCATGAAAGCTTGAGTCCATGTGTTGTACTAGTAGTATTAGCACCAAAGAAGAATGGATAATGGAGGATGTGCACATATTCTAGGGCTATCAGAAAGATCACAATCAAGTATAGATTTCCATTGCCACGGATGGATGATATTAAGGTATATTTGAGTGGAGTTGTGTACTTCTCAAAGATAGATCTGAAGAGTGGATATCACTAGATTTGGATCAGAGAAGGAGATGAATGGAAGACTACCTTCAAAACAAAGGAGGGACTTTTTGGGTGGTTGGTCATGTCTTTTGGGCTAACCAATGCACCAAGAACTTTCATGCGACTCATGAATGAGGTCTTGAAAGAATTTTTGGGTAAGTTTTTCATTGTTTACCTAGATAATATTCTGATTTTTAGTAAGACATTGGAGGAGAATCTAATGCATATTCGTAGGGTTTTGGAGAAGTTAAGGGAAGAAAAATTATTGATTAATTTGAAGAAGTGCAGTTTTGTGAAGGAGTTAGTGTATCTGGGATTTGTAGTTTCAGTAGAAGGACTAAAAATAGAACTAGAGAAAGTGAAGGCTATCCTAGAATGGCCTACTCCAAGGAGTGCTACTAAGGTAAGATCATTTCATCATTTGGCATTATTTTATAGAAATTTTATCAAAATTTTTAGCAGTATTTATGGTCCCTTGACTGAAACAATGAGAGGGGATAGGAAAGAGTTTAAGTGGACTAAAGGGGCTGAGAAGAGTTTTGAACTGTTAAAATAAAAAGTTATAGAACAACCTATTTTAGCACTTCCTAATTTT
>MU224006.1:401754-416309 GCA_018584345.1 Thuja plicata
CAAGATTTGCAATATTTGAATAGTCAAGGAAAGTTGAATCAAAGACATTTGAAATGGGTTGAATTTTTGCAGAGTTATACATTTGTTTTGAAACACAGGAGTGGAAAGTCTAATAGGGTTGCAGATGTGCTTAGCAGAAGGAAATTTTTGCTAATAGAGATGCAGATCGAGGTGGTTGGGTTCAAGCAACTCAATAGTTTGTATCCAGAGGATCCTTATTTTGGTGAAGCCTGGAAAGCCTATACAGAACCTATTACTCTAGACAGAATGAAGTGGCTGGACTTCATCATTCAGGATGGAATATTATTTAGAGGGAGCCAGTTGTGCATTCCACAAAGTTCTATGAGGGAGAATCTCATCAAAGAGAAGCATAGCAGAGGATTGGCTGGATATTTTGGTCAAGATATAACCCTTTCTCTGGTTAGCGAGAATTAACATTGGCCACAGTTGTAGCAAAATGTCAAAAAGTTTGTACAAAGTTGTAGAGTATGTCAAATGGAAAAAGGAGAAAAGAAGAATACAAGATTGTATCAACCATTACCTGTACCAAAGAAGCCTTGGGAGGATATCAATATGGACTTTATTCTTAGTTTACCAAGGACTCTGCAGGGACATCATTCAATTTTTGTGGTGGTTGAGAGGTTTTCAAAGATGACACATTTCATTCCCTGTAAGAAGACTAATGATGCAGTTCATGTGGCTGAATTGTTTTTCAAAGAAGTGGTGAGACTACATGGTTTGCCAAAGAGTATAGTTTCAGATCGAGACACTAAGTTTGTTGGATATTTTTGGTGCACATTGTGGAAGAAGTTAAAGAAATACTTGAAGTTTAGCTCATCACATCATCCACTGACGGATGGACAGACAGAGGTGGTGAATAGGAGTTTGGGAAATTTGCTGAGATGTTTAGTTGGAGATAAGCCAACAGGCTGGGATTTGATTCTACCACAGGGAGAATTTGCATACAATAATTCTGTCAATAGGAGCACTAGTAAATCACCATTCCAGATTGTATTTGGAAGTAGTCCCAGAAATGCTTCAGAGTTGAGGAAGATAGACAGAGGAGAGATAAGTAGTGTTGAAGCTGAGGATTTTGCAGAACATTTGAAGAACATCCATGAGGAGGTGAGGAAGCACATTACCAAGATGAATGCATAGTATAAAGCTAAGGCAGATGAGAGAAGGAGGCATAAAGAATTTGAGGTTGGGGATTAAGTCATGGTTCATTTGTGAAAGGAGTGATTTCTAGTTGGTACATACAAGTTAAAAATGAAGAAGTTTGGGCCATGTAAGATACTGAAGAAGCATGACTTAGGAAATGCTTATGAGGTAGAATTGCCTACTGAGTTGAATATTTCACCAGTATTTAACATTGCAGATTTGACAGAGTACCATGAAGGGGGCATTTAAGGTGAGATCACAGAAGCACAATGGAGTATTCTGGCAACTACTTCAGCTACCAAGGAGATTGAAGATATATTGGATAGTCATGTTGGCAGAAGCACAAGGAACATGACGTATGAAGAGTATCTGGTCAAATGGAGAGGATGACCTATAGAAGATTCATCATGGCTGAAAAAGCAGGAGGTTGACCATCTTGGTTTTCCTCTGCACACCTGAGACATGACAGGGTCACTTCTCAAATTACCCTGGGTGTCTGATGCAGGAGCATCCTGGGTGTAAGGGTAATCTTGCATCACCCAAAAATATGTGTTTTCTATTCAATAAGGCCTATTTTGTACAAAGCTGCTATTTTGGGAAACTTGCTATTTTTAGTAAGTTGTTCATTTGAACTTGGAATGTTCTAATTTTTTAGGTGAAGGTTCATCTTAGTCATATAAGCATGCCAGTTGAATTTCATTGCTAAATAATATATATTGGCAAAGTTATTAAGGATTTACTGTTGAGATTTTAGGGTGCGAAACCTTTGAGCTCAATTTCCAGGACCTTATAGGCTCTAGTTTGAGGTCGAACCCCTGGCTAGCTAGTGTTTCACATGTTAGGCAA
The DNA here is from genome assembly GCA_018584345.1 of Thuja plicata. Classification (NCBI taxonomy): domain Eukaryota; kingdom Viridiplantae; phylum Streptophyta; class Pinopsida; order Cupressales; family Cupressaceae; genus Thuja; species Thuja plicata. The sequence continues at coordinate 403,762 of MU224006.1, forward strand.
TGTAGATCGCGATCTCCCCTTTCCAGAAAGTGGTTATAATAGCCAATCGGAGCTACGGTTCAAAAGTTAAGGCTTCTGGAAGTTGGGCTACCTAATCTCATATTTTGTAAATATTTAAAGCCAACCCTTTTGTAATAAAAGTGAAAAATAATTAAATGCTAAGGGTAGTCGACCTTAATGGATAGATTTATGGAGCCTTCTTGGGTGGTGCAAAATTTTCTATTTAAGGAAGGCCCGTAGTGTTTTCTAGGGCAATTCAGGGTGGTTATTTGAGGCTTTGTTCTACAGATTATTGTAAGGGATGCCCATGTGGCTTTTGATATTGTAATTCTAAAGTTTGTAATTCTACATTCGTGGAGCCAATAAGAAGCCAATTTGAAAATTTTTGTTGCTTCTCTCTATTTCTGTTGTGTACTTGTGGTATTAAGGTGAGTCCCCTTCATCAGGTTTGGGCGCAGCCCAACCCGCACCCCTGCGGTTACTGCGGTGTGGAGGGACGGTGGGTGAGCCACAGGCTCCCCACCACTCGTGGTAGTCACCGCCACCATGGATTGTGCCATGGGTGGCTATGCCACCACGGGTGGTGGTGGAGGTCATGCCCACCCTGCTCTCCAAGCAACAACAACCCCCCCTCTGCCGCTTGAGACTGTTGCGCGGCCAGTAAGGAAGCCGCCCTTCCATAGTCACGCCCCTCTATCTGTAGGTTGCTGCCATTTATTAACGTATATATGCAAGTATATATGTGTATGCACTGTGTGCATTCACATATATATTTGAGTATATATGTGTATTCTTCTTCTTCTCTTGCATGGCTGCCTCCTTCTTACCATATCTGCAAACACAAGTTTTCAAAAAAAAAATTAAGAGAATGAAACCCTAGGGTTAGGGCACAACCAGGATAGATATAGAATGGAAGGCCAGTTAGAATGTCCATCTTTTGACTTTCATTTTTGGAGCCCTAACCCTAATTTCAAATTAGGGTTAGGGAATCTCCAATGAGTAGCTAAATAAGTTAGTAGACTTAGTGTTTTGAATTTATTGGTTTTTTCTTAAATATTCTAATTCCTCTTAGTGGGGATAATTTATTTACAAGATGTATTAAGTGGGATCATCCTTAGTGAAGTTCAATTATTTTCTTACATTATTAATGTGTGATGTTTTTTCTAAAAAAAACCATAATTTTAGAATAGAGAGATGAATTTAAAGAGTGGTTTATTTAGCAAGTAAAGAATGTTAAATTAATAAACTTTAATTATTTTCTTACATTATTAATGTGATATATTTTTATTAAAACCATAATTTTAGAATAGAGAGATAAATTTAAAGAGTAGTTTATTTAGAAAGTAAAGAACGTTAAATTAATAAACTTTAATTATTCTCTTACATTATTAATGTGATATGTTTTTTTTTTAAACCATAATTTTTAAATAGAGAATAGATTAAGGGTATGGTTATATAAATAAACTTTAATAGAGATTATTTATTTAAAGACTTGTTTTGATCAGTCTAATTTATATAGGAGGTTGTTAGATAATTATTGCTATAGGGTAAGGTAACTTTAATGTACTTTTATAGGAAACGTCATTAAATTGATTAGATTAGAGTTTTATAACTTAGAAAAATTCTTAGATAATTTAAACAACAAGATGAGTTAGAGTGATTTTTGGTAAGTTATGAATTGCTTCAGTTAATTAATGTTAGTTTTATAGGGTCAATACATATGGCCAGTGTATTGATCAGCGTAAACATAAGGTTATGATAAACCAAGTTAACTTAGGTCTAAATCTGGATTTAGTGTTAAACCCATCTTGTTAGGAGAGTTTAGTAACAGTTTTTAAGTTAACCCTAGAAAACATAGAAGTTGTTTATACCTTTGACCCTAGCAGATCCATGGTATGAGGGGCATTGACCTCGATCATGATTTCCCCTCCAACCATAATAGCGGCATGTGACCACCAACCAAGAAAATTATTGCATTTTATCATGAAATTTTGGGCATGACATAAAACATCATCAATATTATTCTTACCATCAAGTAGAATCAAACCTCTACCTTTGCCCATACAAGGAAGGTCATCACCAAATTTTAAAAAAACAACATCATACTTCTCCAACTTCACAATTTGTTTTTCTTCCATCATGTGTTGTGAACAACCACTATCAATAACTCATTTATCCTTTTTATCTACATGTGAAAGCAAGGATTTTTCCTCATTTAGAAAACTACGATTCTCATATTTGATAACAATAAAAACAATCTCATTTTCACTCTTTTCTGATTCATCATCAGTTACACCTTCATCAGTAGCATAATAACACTTCTTTTGATATTAAGACTTGAATTTCTTTGGCTTGTTCTTCGATTCTTTATCTCGACATCTTGAAGTAGTATGACCTATCTTATTGCATGAAAAAAATTTCAAATGTAATTTTCCTTGATACTTACCAGATCCCTTAGGTAGTCTATTTGTAATTAGGGCTTCAAGCTCTTCAAGATTTCTTTCTTCTTCTTAAATTTTTTCCCATTCCTTAGCATATATAGATACATACTTAGATGAACTTTCTCTGGGGTCATATATTTTCTTATCCTTAGAAATAGTAGATTTAAATGCATATTCAACTTTAGAAAACTATATCCAAGTTCTCTCATTTCAAAAGTAGATAACTTACCAATCAATGTGTCCAATCAATGTGTCTCTTGTTACTGATGCCATAGTTCTAATTTCTTCAATAGAAGAAACTTTTTGATTGTAGGTATGAGGCAAGGATATTATAAATAGTTTCTTCTTCATCCAATATTCCGCTAGTGCATCTGATTCAACAAACAAGTTTGGTCATCTTCCGCACATAGTCATTAATGTTCTCATCTCTGCTCATCTTCAATGTGTTGGCATTACGATGAAGATGATCAAGTCCTAGGAGCTTGCAGTGAGTTTTAGTGTTTTCATTACTAGAAACAAAGTGTATTGAGAAGGTCAGATCTAATATACAAGTGATGAAGGTGATTGCACAAGGATTTTCTCAAGTATCCATTATATCAGTGATAATACAAGTCAGTATTGGTAAATTTGATGAGAAATGGTAATAATGAATATTCAGGTGATGCAAGCAGTTATGCAGTATCTACAAAGTCATTTTTACCTATATCTATGATTTCTTAAGCAGATTCAATGTATAGGCATGGATTTGAGGCAAACATCAATGGTATCGGCAAGATAAATCAACCGGTCTAGTCAAATTGATTAAATCGAGGTACTGGTCAATTATTCATCAATGTTAAACTTATTTTTGAATTATATTATTAAGGGACAACATTGAACATTACAATTTCCTATATATACATGATCGCTTATGTAATTTGAATGGATTTTCAGAGTGGACTTGTAATATGTTTTAGGGTTTCTGATAAACTTGAAAAAGTATATAAAAAGTTTGAGGCCTCACCCCGAACCATCATAACTCAGTTGATACACTTATTTTGACACATTGATACACTTTTTGATTATCCTGATAGAGACTCAAGATATTATGTTTATGATGATGATTATATTGTATGGATTACATTTTGATATGGATTAGACCTAGAACATGTGGTTGATTTTGATTATATATGTTTAGATAAGTGAATTGATGAGAATATCCGATCATAATTAGACTTGACTATTTCATTGATGTTATGTCATGGTGATTATGAAATTATTATGTTTTAAACATTTATGTATGAAAATTGCAATTAAAAATTTAATTCTACTTATTGATTAATGTTGCTAATTATGAATTGAAAATGTATATTGCATGTGATTTTATTATCTTGGACTACTGATGCTCGAGTTTAGTGTGTAGGAAAGAGAACCATGGAATTATTCATAGAATCAGGGCTAAACACATGTGAATTGAGTAAGCCAAGGTTTAATCTAATAAGGGGTTGAAACCTCATTGTGATGTGATATTTGTTGTATACGTAATCTGAATGTGTGTTAATAGTTTAAATTCATGTTGTTGTTTGGACATGTCATTGTGAATGTGATGTGTATTTTTTTGGTGTCACTTGACACTTGTATTGTCCATGTGGATAGTAACATGTCAAATTAGGGCTTGAGAAAGAATCACCAAACCTTTTAGGATGTTATATTAATCCCACTTGCATACAGATGTCTTGTAGGGATCACATCAAGTTGGAACTCGGATTTGAACTTTAGGGGTACTTTGGAGGGGTCAAAAGTGGCCCTAGAGTGTATTTTTGGCCAAAATTAGTTAAACTTAAGGGGGTACCTTAGGTTGGGGGTTATTTTTTACCTATGAGAAAGCCTAGATCACCCTTATGGCCCTCCAAAATGCCTACTTTTCAAAAGTGGCGAAAATAGAAATGACCCCATGCATCTAACTTGTACCACACTCCTTACTAAACTCTCAATTAAGAGGGGAGACAAGAGGTAAGATAAAAGGACTAGAGGGCATGTCTCATTAATTGCTAGGTCTTGAGTACACTTCTAGGGGTCTTTTTAGAGGGTTTAGAGAAACTTAGTGGGTGTTCATCCACTCTCTAATTTTAGAAACAATTAGGATTGGAGGAAGGAAAAAGGAAAGGATAAGGGCTTCGTCTCAACTAGAATCTTGCAGTTTTTCTTGGACCAAGGTTGGTGGATTCTTGTCATGAAGAAATACTCTTACATTTTAGATTTGTATGTTATTTTTTTATGAATATGTAAATCTTGTATGGTGTTCATATATGTAAATCATGTATAGTGTTGTTGTATGTAGATTTTGTTGTTATGTGCTGGGTTGGGAATGCATTTGGATTTTATTTCATTTCTTGTTCTTTTAGATTGGGAGTGTTGTTCATCAGAGTTTAAGGCATTACTCACCCTTTGGGAAGGGAAGAAGTGGCCTTGGGTGAAGGGGTTAGTTGGGCTCTCCACTGTAGTGAGAGTCTCTTCTCTTGGAGAAAAGGGATAATTTCATGGAGTATGGGCTCTATGAAGCCATGTTGTAAACATTGTTTTTTTGGTATAGAAATGACCAAATGTGTATATGGAAGGAATGTTAACGTAGCCTTGGAAAGGAATGGAAAAACTCTTGTTGAGGAATTTGAAAATGCAATGGAATTCTCTTCCTTGGAAAAGCCCACCTTCACCCTACTTCAATGGGTTTGGAAAACTCATTTGTGAAGCCTTTGTTGGGAGTTAATTTCTGTGTTGTGCATATATGTTAGTTGTGAGAATTGAGATGTGTTATCTTGTTTAGCCTTGGTTCTCCAAGCTCGGGGGTGGTCTCCTTGAAACCTTGGTTGGGAGGTGAGCTTCCGATGGTTTCCCTCACATATTTGTAGGTTTTAAAGTCAAGTTGAATGTAGAAAAGCTTGGGAGAAGTCTTCATTTTGGTGTTGTTGCGAGAGAGCAACTTTAATGTTGCATGATTAATCCTTGTATTGAGGTTCACTTTTGTTAAGTGTTGTAATATCCATTTTGTAAGCTTTGTTAAGCAATATGTAAAAAGTTCTTATTCATTATGTAATAGTTTTTATAGCATGAGCAATCTTGTAGATTTAGAAATCTTGTAATCTCCATAATGTATTTGATTTCAAAATTTCAAGTTAAAAACACTTCATTATTACTTTGGAAAAATCTAAATTTTATTTCAATTAAATCAATACTCTACCTTAAAAATTTCATTGAAACCCCAATCTTTGGGAAGGAAAGATAACCTTGCTAACTATAGTAAATCAAAGAAATTAGTATATTAATATAAAACGATCACCTAATATTAATAATCAAATTATAGTTGCATAGTGTATTGCACAAACAAAACAATCAAATGCATACATGTATCTACTTCAAAAAGAAAATCAATAATATCAATGTGTTAGAAACTATAACCAAATTTTACCATGACATTTTCCAGAATGTAGAGAAAAAATGTTCTCTAGAAAATGTATGGGGAGGGATTTAATTCCCCCTTTACACAGAGAATATTCTCTATATATTCATCTTACTAAACCCCCCCTTAATTACCCCCTAATTATCACTTTAGTGCTAATACATATTTTTAATTAATAAGGGAGGCTTGATGTTGCACCCATCCTCGTGGGCCCCACACACTTATGTTGTAAATACTTGAAAGGAAATAAAATAAAATAAAAACAATAAAAAAATAAAGCTAACATATACTCTTTCCACCTTTCTATCACCATGTGAAATATTGGGGGGCTGACATGACATTAAATCTTGTCCCAAAGACAAGTCTTTTCCCCACTCCAGGCGCATCACTTGGTTGTGACAAGGGATCTTAGCATATTCCTTATTTTTTGTACCACCCATCACCCTCTTCCATGCGAAATCTTTCTTGCCCTCCATAGTTGACTTCATTTTAATCTATCTACACTTTGGTAGGAGAACTTAAGTGGTCCCCACCCCCCCCAACTTTGTACATGAAAATGCCTTGTTTTAAAAGGCCCTTCTTGCATAAAATCTCACGTAGCCTTAGGTAGTTTTGGGGATTTCCATCACCCCCACCCACTTGGCAAGTGGGCCTTGGGAAATGGGGGGGTGATGTGACAGCTTGGTAGGTAGATGGGGTAGGGATAGTAGGGTTATTAAGTTAGGTTGATTTAGATTAGTAGTTAATAAATCCTTTCTTAACATGTTTATATTTAATTGTATTAAATCATCCTTTTTGAGTTATAGTCTTTTTTTTGTATAATGGTTAATTACTTAAAATGATTCATGGGTATTAGTTAGTATTTAAGTTAATTGTATTATGTTATTAGAATATATATTGTTCATGTGTTCTAGGGGTTAGAGGTTAAATTGATTTTCTATTAGAAGATAACTTAATTGCTTTTACTAGAGGCTATTTAAAGTTTTCATTAGAAGTTAATTTAATTTTGTTAGGGGGATCAATGTATTAGGATTGCATAGTTTTTTTTTATAAGGGGAGGATTTAATTAGAATTGATATTAGAAAGTTAGGAAATTAGATTAGATTATGATTATTGGATTTAAATTAATAGTTTATTGGTATGGCGAATTTGTTATTAAATTTTGATTATGTCAAATGGTAAATGTTTCATGTATATTTGTTTAAAAAGGAAGTAGAGTTTAATTAGTCCTTTATTAGTGGATATTTTATTATATATGTTTAAGTGGGTCTAAGGGAAGTTAAGAAAGGTTATACATTTTAATCTTTGAAATTGATTTAGTTCCTTCTTATTAATTTGACTAATGTGTGTGAAATAGTTATATCGGAGTTGGTTATAGATGTTATGTAGCTAAGGTTGAAAGAGAATTAGTATTAGATTTAAATGGATTAAATTGTAATCAAGGTTAAGAATTAAAGTAACACTAGGTCAACTTAATTCAATATTTGATCTTATCAATTAAATTACAATCATGATACTACACGTGGTTAAAAATAAAACCATAGTTAATTAAACCTGACCCAAGAGTTCATGTAACCCGTACAACAAGTTGATGCTCCAACTCTGCATCCGTATGTGGCGTAAACCTAATTCAATCTATGAATATACCTTGCAACTCAAAGATTGACTTCACCATGTTAGCACCTTTCCTCAACTTACCCATTGTTAGTTGTATGTAATTGTGTTTTAAAAAAAAAAATAGTCTGTGTGTTCTACCATAGTTTTGGGCATGACATTTTGGTATCAGAGCCATGTTTTGACACTAGGAACCTAACCCATTATATTTAAACTCATTCAAAACTTAAATTATTGTGTCAGATGCCTGTCGTCACCAGAGCTAACCAACGAGGCAGGGGTCGTAGAGCTCGCCATGGTGGGGCAGGATGGGAGGATCCACCACCTCCACCACCACCACCTCAAAACCCTAACCATGATATTTTGGATGTTCTCTAAAACCTAATTGGGGTAATTTAGTAGAGACTACCACCCATAGTTTAGTAGCAGATTCCTGAAGGGAAGCACATATTTCAGAAAATGATAGAGCAGTTAGCAGAGAGAGAAGTAGGAGTCCCCCACCCAGGTCTGTTGAGGGTCATGATGATCAGGAGGGTGAGTCAGTTCTTCAGGTTGTAATACCATGCGAACATGAGATACATGCCAGAGAGGGACCCCCTAGAGATGTTGGAGATGAAATTCAAGAGTTATTATGACTCCAGCCACCCTTATTTTTGGGATCCACTAATGGATCAGTAGCAGAGGCCTGGTTATAGAGTTCACAACGATGTTTTGGATTGCACCCTTATGGGAGTAATCTAAAGGCACGACTTGCAGTTCATCTCCTACGAGAGAAGGCTTCCACTTGGTGGGAGCAGGAGGTGTCCATAGGTAGGGTGAGTATTGACACACTCACTTGGGAGACTTTTGTGACCCGTTTTTGAGAGAGGTATCTCTCCAAGAATTTTAGACAGAGACAGATAGAGGAGTTTCATGATCTCCAACAGAGAGGCCTCACAGTGGCCCAGTATGAGAGTCAGTTTCTCAAGCTCCTTCCCTATGTTGATTACATGAAGGACGAGAAATTGCGTATCCACTATTTCATTAAGGGACTTAATATGTCTCTTCAGGGCATAATACACCTAGCCTTTCCTACCACATTCAGAGAGACAGTCAAGATGACACTTGTAGTTGAGGACATCTGTACTAGATAGGAGTCCCAGGATCAGTCTCAGCACTGAAACCCCTCTTCCCAGTAGTCAGGACAAAAAAGACCCCCTTGGAAAGGGAAACATAATCACTCAGCAGGATCCTTTAAGGGTCAACAGTCTCAGTAGTAGATATCTTAGTAGGATTCTAGATAGAGGCATTCACATGGTTATCAGGGCTCTAAGCCCAAATAGTGGCAGTCTTAGGGTCCTAGATAGGATTATACGACATAGGCCCCTCAGGCACAGCCAGCTAGGACTCAACAGTCCTCTAGGGGTGGATACAGTGGTTCTAGTAGGACCGGAGGGTCACAGCAGTTGAGGACACAGGGAGTATAGATTCAGACCCGAGAGCCTTGTTACACTTGCAGTGGTATGGGTCATTTAGAGAGAGAGTGCCCATAGGGACAGTCAGCCAGTGGTCAGAGAGGGGCTACCTTAGAGCCTATAGTTGGAGATATGGGTTGTAATGTAATGTCTATTTTTGTTAAGTGTTGTAATGTCTATTTTGTAAGCTTTGTTAAGCAAGATGTAAAAATCTGTTATTCATTATGTAATAGTTTTCATATGATGAGCAATCTTGTAGATTTAGAAATCTTGTAATCTCCATAATGTATTTGATTTTAAGTTTTCAAGTTAAAAACACTTCATTATTCCTTTGAAAAATCTAAATTGTATTTCAATTAAATCAATACTCTACCTTAAAATTTTCATTGAAACCCCAATCCTTGGGAAGGAAAGATAAGCTTGCTAACTATAGTAAATCAAAGAAATTAATATATTAATGTAAAACAATCACCTAATATTAATAATAAAATTATAGTTGCATAGTGTATTACACAAATAAAACAATCAAATGCATACATGTATCTACTTCAAAAGGAAAATCAATAATATCAATGTGTTAGAATCTATAACCAAATTTTACCATGACATTTTTCAGAATGTAGAGCAAAAATGCTCTCTAGAAAATGTATGGGGAGGGATTTAATTCCCCCTTTACACAGAATATTCTCTATATATTCCTCTTACTAAACCCCCCTTAATTTACCCCTAATTATCACTTTAGTGCTAATACATATTTTTAATTAATAAAGGAGGCTTGATGTTGTATCCATCCCCGTGGGCCCCACACACTTATGTTGTAAATACTTGAAAGGAAATAAAATAAAATAAAAACAATAAAAAAATTAAGCTAACATATACCTCTTCTCTTAAGAAATGGTACTTGATCTCTATGTGTTTTGTCTTTGTGTGCATCATAGGGTTCTTAGACATGTTGATAGTGCTAGTATTATCACAATGAATAACAATAGGATAATCAACCTGAATGCCAAAGTCTTTAACCATCTGCTTGATCCAAACCATGGTTGAATAATTTAGTGTTGCTACAACATATTCAGCTTCAGCTGTTGACTGAGAAATACAGTTCTGCTTCTTGCTTATCCAAGAAACCAACCTATCTCCAAGGAATACTGCTCCTCCTGAATTGCTCTTCCTGTCATCAATACAACCTGCCCAATCTGCATCTGTATACACATGAAGCTTTACATTCTTTGATTTAGGATACCATAAACCATAGTCTATAGTTCCCTTTAGATATATGAATATCCTCTTGACTGCCATTAGGTGACTCTGCTTGGGTTCAGCTGCAAATCTTCCAACAATGCCAACTGCATTAGATATGTCAGGTCTAGATTGAGTTAGATAAATGAGTTTACCAATCATAGATTTGCACAATGTTTTATCAACTATTATGGAGTCATCATCCTTTTAAATCTTGCATCCTTTTATCATAGGAGTGCATACTGGCTTACAGTCCTCCATCTGGAAGGTCTTCAATATTTCCTTCACATATTTTGACTGATTAATGAATGTACCTTTATCTATTTGTTTTACATTCAGTCCCAAAAAGTATTTTATAGGACCAATCATACTCATTTTGAATTCATTCTGCATCTCTTTTATAAATCCAGTACTAAGCTTGTCATTACCTCCAAATATAATGTCATCAAAAAAGATGGAAACTAATAGTAATCCATCAGGTGTCTCCCTTGTGAATAGGTTATAATCTACTGCTTCTTTCTTGAATCCAATCTTGGTAAGATAACCATCAAGTCTCTCATACCAAGCTCTTGGGGCCTGTTTAAGACCATAGAGTGCTTTCTTCAATTTGCATACCATGTCTGGTTTATCTGAAAGACTAAATCCTTTAGGTTCTTCAATGTAAACTTATTCATTTAAATCACCATTCAAAAAAGTTGATTTTACATCCATTTGATAAACTTTAAAGTCTTTGAATGTTGCGTATGCCAAAAACAATTTTATTGCTTCTAGTCTGCTCACAGGGAAAAATGTATCACTATAGTCTATTCCTTCTCTCTGTGCATATCCCTTGCATACCAATCTTGCTTTGTTTCTTACAATTGTACCATCTTCATTCATTTTGTTTCTGAATACCCACTTTGTTCCAATCACATTTTTGTCACTGGGTCTAGGGACCAATTCCCATGTATCATTTGTAATTATTTGATCTAATTCTTCTTTCATTGCATTCTTCCAATCAGAATCATTACAAGCATCTTCAACACTTAAAGGTTCAATCTATGAAAGTAAGCATACCTCTTCATCCATTGCTAGACCTTTTTCTTTAGATCTTGTCAAAACACTGGTGCTCTGATCTCCAATGATGTCATCTTTAGAGTGGTATTTGGATGTGAATTTTGGAACCTTAGGTGTGTTTTCTTCTTCTATAATATTTGATTCTTCTCTACTTGATTCAGGGTCATTGCATGAGACATCAATGCAATCAAACATTTCTTCAATAACAGTATCTTTGCTGCTAGGTCTGGGTTCATCTTCAATCATAGGTGCATATTCATAGTACCTCTCCTAAACCATAAAATTTTCATGAATCTTAACATGCGTGCTTTCAATTAGCTTCTTTAATCTCAAATTGAAACATCTATATACTTTTCTTTTAGTAGAATAACCAAGGAAAATACCTTCATCACTTTTGGCATCAAACTTACCAACACTGTCATCTCTCTTGATGTAGCACTTGCTGCCAAAGATTGTAAAATATTTTACTATAGGTACATTTCCAAACCAAAGTTCATAGGATGTCTTATCTACACCTGGCCTCAATTGAGTTCTATTGATAGTATATACTGTTGTGTTCACTACATCTCTCCAATAGGTGTGCACAACTTTACCTTCAATCATCATAGTGCACGTTGTATCAAGTATGATCTTGTTCCTCCTTTCTGCAATCTCATTCTGCTAAGGGGTTCTAGGTGCACTCAACTATCTTTTAATACCATGTTCTTCACAATAATCATAAAACTGATCAGAGGTGAACTCTCCCCATCTATCAGATCTCAGACATTTTAGTTTCAATCTAGATTCATTCTCAACTTTAGCTTTGAATATTTTGAACTTCTCAAAGGCTTCAGACTTCTCCTTTAAGAATGTAACCTACATCATCCTAGAAAAATCATCAACAAACAAAATGAAATACCTTTCTTCGTAATATGATCTTATTTGAGTAGGACCACATAAATATGTATGCACTAAGTCCAATTTGTTCTCAGTTGAGTTTTGCTTGCTTTTGAAGGAAATCCTTACATGCTTACCCATAACACATTCCCTGCATAGTATGTCAACTGGTCTTGCAATACTTGGTATGTCTCTAACTGCATTGACATTGCTGATCTTTACTATGTTATCAAAATTGATATGACATAGTCTCTTGTGCAATAGCCAACTGTCATCTACATTTGCAACAAAACAACTTACATCAGAATTGAGTTGAAAAACATTACCTTTTGTTTTAGAGCCTGATGCAATCATGTCTCCATCCTTGTTGTTAATGATGCACTTGTTTTCTTTGAACTCCAAATGATAACCCTTGTCAAGTAGTTGTCCAAC
>MU224006.1:416359-430413 GCA_018584345.1 Thuja plicata
TATGATGTAATCCATCAACATACAGAACATCATTTGTCTTGTTCTTTCCATCCAAAGTGATAGAACCTCTGCCTATGATAGGTTTAGGAGTGTTGTCTCCAAATCTAACCATACCACCTTTGTATTTTTCTAACTGAACAAATTTGTCTTTGTCACCTGTCATATGATGGGAGTATCCACTGTCAATGATCCAATTAGGTCTGATGTCTGCTTTGGAAATTAGGGCTAGATCTTATTCTTCCTTTTCATCTTCAATGCCCATTTCCTCAAGAAACCTTTCCATGTCTCTAAGGGCAATGAATCCAATTTCATCTTCTCCTGAATCTTCATCAGTTACACCTTCTTTAGCATGATAACATTCCTTATTATATTTGGGTTTGTAATCAGATCTAAACTTCTTGACTCTTGTGGGACACTTAGATGCAAAGTGACCAATCTTGTTACATGAAAAAAATTTGAATGGAAACTGTCCTTCATATTTTCCTTTACCTTTCTTTTCTCTTCTAGCAATCATATCAATGATTTCTTCTAGTTCTTCATCAACTTCTTCTTTCTCATTATGACTGGAAATTTGTAAGGATTTCTTACCATGGACTGAGGCTTTGAAAGTTGTTTCACTTTTAGACTTAGTCTTTAATGTTGATATCTCAAATGCAAAGATTTTGTTGATCAAGGTCTCTCTCTTGAAGTATTGTTAGAATTGCATGGTTTCCTCTAGAATACTGATCTTGTTTTCATAGTCTAATGTCAAAGTAGTGAGCAACTTGTCCATTATATCTTCTTCTGATATTTCTCCACCATTGTTTCTGATTCCAGAGACTGCTTCATTTATCCTCTAATTGTAAGCTCTAATTTTCTCTTTAGGTAACATCTCAAGACTATTGTATTTATTTTTCCATGTCTTCCTATGTGCATTCTTTTGTCGAATATCTCCTTCAAACATATCTTCTAAATACTTCCATATGGTATATGCTCTGTCAATTTTCTTGATCTCTGAAAATTCACTATCAGATAAGGCACTGATTAGGGATTCTTTAGCAATTGCATTATGTGTAAATATATCCTTTTGTCTGTTAGTAGCATCATCCTTTGCAAGGTATTTCAGAGATGGAATTACAACCTCTCGTGTAGAAATTTCAAATATCTCAAAGCCAACACACTGTAGATGTGTTATCATTTTTTTTTTCCAATCTAGATAATTTTCTCCATCGAACTTAGGGCTTTCTTTTCTGAAGTAAGACATCTAATCTACCTTAAGCTGTTAGGCTTCTTCTCCAAGGCACTTGGCTCTGATAGAAATTGTTAGAATAGTCGCAAAGGATAACTGAGAGGGGGGGTGAATTAGTTATCAGTAACTTTAGTTCTTTAAATTCAGAATACAACAAATTAAATTCTTAATCAGATAACACAGTACACAACACACAATTTGATTATGGGGAAACCAAATGGTAAAAAACCCAGTGGGAATTAGCACCCACAATGAACTATACTTGTTTATAGTAATCCCTATTAGAAGATATCTCAACCCTGTTAGGAGTTTTACTTTACAATGAAATAAGTATAGTGACCTTGTTAAGGGTCAGACCCTGTTAGGAGTCCTTTACAAATAACCCTGTTAGGGGTGGTGGACTCACTGGCCAAAAGCTCACTGCTTGATGGTGAAGGCTACAACCTTCTGTATAAAAAATATGAACTATATCTATTGATGAGCTGTAGAGTAGACCTACTATCTTGATCAGTTCTAGTGTATTCCAATCTTTCACTTCTTCTTCACATAGAATCTTGATGAATGAACCAACTCTGATAATCTGCTATGTACATCTTTCTTCTCTTTTCGTATCATTTACACTTAGCATGTTACCTTTAACTTGCTATAAGTATCTTCCTCAAAGTATGAGATCATGGGACCTATAAGACAACTCTTCATAACATCCTTGTCGGCTCTACTAAGCATGCAAGAATTATTACAACCGCACAAGTATAAACTGAATAGACTCGACGCTTCACTAAGTCGGCCTCACCAATTTAACTCTAACTTTGTAATATTCTTGAAACATGTTTGGCACCTTTGGAATAATATCATAAGCTCATAACTAAGCATGAATATACACACGCATATATAGAAAATAGGTCAACTCAAGAAACACATGATATATGTCGGCCCTAAACTATTACACTTCCAGAACTGTAACTGCCAATAACAGAATTACATAACTTTACTGAAACATCATATCAGGATCTGTGTGTATGAACATAACATAATAAACATGTCAACAACATGTATCTATCCACACAAGTCTTCATATCATCATTCTGATAAGTACATACAGAATTACTACTATGTATTATATGTTGTCATCAATGACAAACATACAATCAATCAACTAATCAGAATCAAATCTCCAACAGGAAGAAATAAAAATCTCAAAGGAAAAAGGAAGCTAAAAGGAGTGAAGCAAAAAGTATGGAGTCTGATGAAGAATAGAAGGAGCTGAGGGAAAGTGGCAAGAAGTCAAAGGTATTTGGTTTCCCAACCATGAAATATATCAAACGAGATATGAGTAATTTTATTTCAATAAATAAAATAGTGGACAAAGTTAGAAAGTGGGGTGTATTGGTTGATGTTAATAAGAATTATGATAAATTCATTAAATAATACCAAAGAAAGATCAAGGATGGATTTTTTTTTAGTATGCACAAATTTTTTAAATCTCTTATTGAGTTGCAAGGTCAAATTCCTACATCTCTCTATAACAAGAATGAAGCTAGGTGGCGTGTTGCATTAAAGAAAGATAAATAATTAACACAATATGTTTTAGTATAATTACAATAGGAAATCTCAAAGGAAGAAATTGATGATATTATTAAGAAAACAAGAAAGGAATTCAAGACCAAGACACGACTGACCAGGATACTTAATTGTGAATCTCAATCAGTACAAGTTGAAACAAAGGCTATCTTGAAGAATTTTTTGGGTCTTGAAGAAAAGGAAAAAGAAGAACATGAACATGATGAGCCTAAGGATACAATATACAAACAAGTGGATTCTCATGACATCGAATAAATAGATCAAGTTATCACTGATGATACCTCAATCAAATTTTCTACTAGAGACCATAAATAACTGTTATAATTAAGTAATACTGAAAGGGGGTGTGAATAAGTATTACAACACTTTAGTTTCAAAATTACCAAATTCAAGCTTAACCATGCAATTACTGAAATAATAACATACACATAAAGTAAATAACTCATAACACCATGATTTGTTAATGAGGAAACCCTGTCCAAGGGATAACCCTAGTGGGGATGATACCCAAAAATAATGCACTAAGAGTATAATGTCCCTATTAGGAGACCTAGCCCTGTTAGGAGCTGAATATTACATTTAGTACATATCCATGTCAAAGGATAGAAACCTTGTTAGGGGTATACAAGGAGCTCACTGCTCTTATAATGCAAAAATGTCTTTTATAATAATTTAACAAAAGTGAACTATACAAGCATTTTTTATCCTTAAGTACTCCCATTCATAGCTCACAACATCCTCTATCTGATTCTAACATCACAATGCATCTATCTATTCCACACATATCTTCACATCTAAAAAACTCTTCACTTATATACTTGATCTCATAAGTTTTCTAGTGAGCTCACAAATACATCACAAAATGTGTCCAACACTTAAACAAATAGAAAATACATAGTCAAAAATCATACATAAACAAAAATAGGGTAGGACCCAAACCAAATCCAAGGTAGCACTTCTATATTCCACATGTTACTCACTTAAACTTCACAACCACTCATCTGCCATGTTTTACTACTGTAGTGTCTTCATAAAACCTCAACATGTTGGAATTTTTTCTGTTAGAGGTTTTGTCACTCATGTTTTGTCATTGATATCAAAATAAGTTTCAGTTGGTTTCATCATAAGTCTCAGACAGACTGGTTGTCATCGGTACATGAAAGACTTACAAAAGTGCACGGACATTATACAGGCTTTCAGAGCATGCGATCTTGGAAATGTATACGAGGATGAGAAGAGAACTTATATTGAAGGTCGCTTGGCTTCATATTAGTGTTGGCATAAGTTATAGTTTTTTTGGTGAAGACTGCTTACAGAATAGTGATAGAGGATTGTGACAGAATGGTCTCTTAGTTTTAGAGATAACTTGGATGCAAGCACAAGTTGTGATATGAGAGCTTGAGGCATGGTAGAAGACATATTGAAGAATTTTTTCTTTTTATGATTGGTTCACTTATTTCTTGATGACGTCAGCTATGACGTGTGATCTCAAAAAGATCTATTTGTGGCTGACTACTATAGTGTAACATGTTTAGAGGATGGTGAGCATGGATTACAGATCTTGGAGTATAATTAATGATTTGTATTTGATGTTTACTTGTGTAAGGTATTATGTGTATCTTAGCAATGGTTTATGTAATTATTTATGCATTGGGGAATTCCTAAATGGCTGACCTAATTGCTTGTTTTGAACTTGTATAAAAGAAATTTGTTTCTTGATGAGATAATATGGAAGTGTGATGTGGAAGTTGAAAGATTTTAATAATTATTAAGTCTTCCGAATGTAGAGAAGAGATAGTGTTTGTGATGAACTTCATTGGCACTATTTAGGAAAAGCAATTTTCTATCAGTCAGTTAATTGGGTATTATATACTTCTCTATATGTACTTTGGACAGTGAATCCTCAAGGTGGATTTAACCTTCTCATTTTGGGTAGTGAGCCTCTTATTTCTCTTGACTCCTAATATGGGTGTATCCTTTAACATGGAATTTATACTATATGTAATAATCAGCTCCTAATAGGGCTAAATCTCCTAACAGGGATACAATACTTTCAATGCATTATTTGTGGGTGCTAATTCCCATCAGGGTTTTTTCCTTAATAGGGTTTCCTAAAAAAAATAGCTTGTGTTATGGTTTTTTATTTGATTTGTTCATATTTTCATTGATTAATGGGTTTATAAAGTTTAAAGTTTAATTATTTGGCACACAATATATTCACCCCCCTCTTAGTTGTGTTAGTGGACTATTATTGCTAACACAACAAGTTGTAACTCTCTCTAGCAAAATCCAAAATACAAGAGAGCTGAAACGGAGGTCTAAACCATCACATAATACATAAATATAAGCTTGTAGGACTTAATTCATCACATTTCTCTCCAATCAAAACTGTGTAACTATACCCCATCAACTACTTCCTCGACTTAGTCATTTTTTTAAACAGAATCTCCAAAAATGGAATGTACTCTAAGATATCATGCCAATAAATATTGTTACCATAAATTCAACCAAAAATCTCCCAAAATTCCCATGCTATACTCATCAGGCCACTTGCCAACAATCTTCCCCTTTTGCATTGTGGCAACACTTGGTGAAAAATGACTAAGTGTCAAATCCCAAACTTCACTTCTCACTATACATTTTTTATTCTACACTTATTAATTCCCCTTCGACATCAATGGAAAATTTGTACTAAAAGAATATATCTATATACAGATCAATATTGTAGAGATTCTCACAAAAAACTCATACTATATGAAGAATATATTGAAAAGATGTTTCCAAGATCTTTGAATCTTCTTTCCATGTCTTCTCTAAAGTATGACGTACATGAATAAGATCATTAAAATAAAAGGATGATATCTTTTCATCCTTAAGTACCATAGGAAGGGCTTCATCAAGGGACTTCTTCGATGTCTCCATGTCCTCAAGATGTTTCTCCACAACTGATAGTTTAGGAGTAAGCATACTCCTCAACATAGAAGATCTCCCCAACACTCTTGACTTCTAGGTTTCAAGCACAGTGATTTTGTCCACAAGCCTGGACAGTTCCTTATCCATCTAAAAAATAGATTTTGAGGACTCACAATTATTTTCCAAATCATTCAATGTCTTCTCATCATTATGGATTATGTCCACCACATTCTATACATGTCTAGAAGGGTTTATGCAGTAGGTGTACATCTTCTTTCCATTCTCAATGCAAGATCTAATAAAAAAGATAGTGGTATCTAATATAATGATATCCCACTTTAATGACATGCATATCTTATCTAACTTCTTTTCCATGTATTCTCTCTCAACTTTCATATCAAGGACCTTCTCCAAAGAAGTAAAGTGAACATAAAAGTCATCAAGGACTTTGTTCAAGTTATCCATTGTATCGTTTCCCTGAAAGGGGGAAGGTAATGGTAGAATTTTTTTTATTGTGTCTACAACCCTGTCCAATACCTTTGTCTTTTTATTTGTCATTTGTTTTTATCTCTCCTTAGCCTTAGAAAAGGATATGAATGCAACTTCATCAATTCATCCTCATTCATGCCATCAACGATAGTGTTCATAGGTTTATCATCACTTTCCAACAATACAGTTGAAAAGTCAAGTATGCATACATTAGTTTCTTACTTAGCTTCTTCCTTAGTCTCATCTTCCATATTTACCTCAACCAAACTCTCTTTAATTTCTTCCTTAGTGTCTTGATATTTTTCCTCAGTAGCTCCTTTCATTTCTTCTCTAGCCAATGTGCTAAGATCTGATGTATTGAGTGTGTTCTATTCATTACTACCATCTTCTTTAGTAACTATATCAATATTCCCTTGAAAAGGGTCACCAATATCCTATGAAGTGTCCAAAGACATAGGAACACCAGCAAAAAATAATTATGATTGCTTAACTATACTGAAGAACTAGTTACTATCATCTTCATCCTTAGATGAGTCAATGTGTAATTCTGTAGACTTAGAATACTCTCCTTTCATAATGGTTTTGGGCTTAGTTTCCTTGTGCTTGGGAGGTGAAGAATATTTTGGTTCAACATCCATTAGTACATTATCAATAGCCTTGTTATTTTCTTCAATTACTTCATCATAAATTCTCCCCATAATCTTTATCAATCTAGTTTTTCTCTCAGTAGGGACTTAATAGATATCATTATTTTGTCATGATACACAACTGAAATAATAGGTATCATGTTTTCTATGGCTTTTACTCTTATCTATTCATCTTCTTTAAGTGATAACTGCTTCCTTACCTCCAATTTATCATACAAATCCTTAGGAATACTACCTTCTATTTCTAGTAGATTCTTTTTAAACACTTGCATGTGATTAATAATAATGTCTTCAACCATAATTTTATAATTTTCATTGTACCTCTGATAGTATTTAGGCAATTTATTTATCTTTCCTTGATCAACTATCCTCTTTTCCAACATCCTCAGATCAGGTTTCCAAAGTTGTCTCTCAACTGATTTATCTTGTGCTATTACTTTATTTTTCTCCTCTATTTTCCTCTCTTCAATCTTATTTTATTCTTTCTTTTGATCCTCTTTCTTCTCCAAACCATTCCTCTTCCTTTTAGGAGGTGAGTTTTGTTTAGAGGACCTTGTCCTTCTCACAAGAATCTCTTATTCCTTCACTATCTCAGTCATTCTTGTTCTGTCTGATGTCCTCTTAGATGGTGTAGGAGTGGTATCAGGTACATCAACCCTTGTAGGAGGTGAGTCAACGACCTCTATAGCTTCAGGAGGTGGAAGGGGTGCAGGAGCAGTGTTCACCAATCCAGATGCTCCTTGTGATATCTTCTTCGTTACCTCTTTCATCTTATCTCTATTTATACCTACCTTCTCTGCAATGTTATCAACCATTTTCTCAATATTTATTTTTCTTTCTACCCTTGTTTGTTCATCTATTATTTTGGCATACTTTTCTTCATAAGTGCCCCATATTTCTTCTAAAGAATCAATCTTAGAAGATAGAACTTATTCTACTTGCATAGTAATAACCTCTGCATTGACCTCATAACTCATAGGGTAACTCCACTTCTTTCTAGGTTCAACTGGTTCGAAGCATACACAATTAGTTTCAACCATGAAACAAATTGTATCTTGTTATTTGACTACTATTGCTTCAATAATTATCATTCTTTCCTTCATTTCCCTTTGAATAATCTTAAACATGTGAAATAGTTCTCCATCGGCCCATGTATTATTCTATCTTATATAACTCTTAGTTACTTGAATACCTGTGGGTTCACTATCTTTCCATTCCCTGTGGTGAATTCTAGGAAACTTATGAACTATACGAATGTAGAAATATATTTGTTAAGATCCAAACCAAAATGATTTTGAATTTTATCACTTGATCTTCTTAAAATTATCCAGGAATTGATGTCTGAGTACTTCATACAAGTTGTATTTCATGCTTTCCTTCTCCATTTTATAAGCCTTCATGATAACACCCATGAAAACTGAATTAGGTCAGCTGTTGTAATGAATTTTGTACCCCAAAACCATAGAAATTAATCTCACATCTTGCTGAAAGATTTCAGCAATAGTCATTTCCCTCTTGTCCCACTTAGAATGTGCTAGGGTTTCAACTTGTTTCTTTGTGTTCTTTTCCACAACAGGGATAATACCAGTATTATCCAACCTAGTTACATCATGAATCAACTTGCTATAAATATTAATAGGTTTCTCACCTATCCATAGACTGGTCATGGGCTCTTCTAAGAACAATCTTAATCAATTCTTCCTCATCATACTCATAGAGTTGCATCATTTGCATGATGCTCAATTTCTGTAAATGAGAAAACTCATCCTTCGAATTTCCATAATCTTTTATCATGTCTTTCATCTCTTTGAATATTTAAAAGTCCCCCAATGACTCATACTTGAAATGTATGTATGCCCTAATATCCTCCACATGAAGCACATTGTATGGAGTTTGCAAAAAAATGTGCCTTGAGCGTCACCCTCTACGGAGTTGTAAGGGTGTTTCTTAAACTTGTACCTCAGCCTCTCACTAACATCAAATACCAATGAAGTATACATAGTAAACAAAGCTTGTAGAAGATCAAAATACTTTTTTTCTTGATGAATTAGGGTATGCACATCAATGATCATAGAAATTCTTTAGCTTCTTTTCTTTCTCCTCTGGTTTCCTTCAGTTATGCTCAAATGATGATTAGAAATGTTTATGTAAATGAACTTATACTTCACTATGCACATATTGACACATTTCCCAATGAAATTGTAAGTCTATAAATGATCCGATCATCAAAATTTCTAGCGATCATCCAACATAATGTGTATAACCATGCGATCTTGGATATAAACTCTAAACCAATCACATTTACTATCCATAAGCTCACATCAACTTATTCTGCACAAACAAGGGATGGATAGATTTTTTTTATTTCTCCAAAGATCCTGATAACGCCATTCTTGGCCATTTAGGATGAAGTAGTAACATCAGGTGGGGTTTCAGTAGCACCTACTAATTCTCCCCAATCCGTAGTCTCACTATGTTCCTTCACTTTCCATACTTTACCAGTGTCCTTGTTTCCTTCCTTCTTAAACATTTGATCAAACTCATCCTTGTAATCTCTCAAGCTCTTACCAAAATCACCAAAATTTTTATTCATAATAATAGGTGGTGCTCTTATGTTGCTTACAACTCCATTATACCTGCAATACTTTTCTATATGTCCTTGATTGTTACATTTATAGCATGCAGGAGATGATCTATTCTGATGAACCTGTAACCTACAATTCCTTGTGATGTGCTCAAATTTGTTGCACTTGTAACATGTAATATTGGTAGTTGTTTCTTCTATGATGTAACTTATATGAAGGTTTGTGATTGTGCGTCACATTTTCATGCTAGAAATTGAGAAAACATCATTGTTTTCCTTTCAAGGTGTCAAATACCAAGTCTTGTCATAAGAATCTCTTTTTGCATAAAGTATCTAATTGAGGTCATGAGAAACTTTGTGTCTTTAATAGGTTATTTTGTAAGGATTTCCAGCCACATATCACATTGGTATTCATTTGGTACATCACCCATTAAGTTTTAGTTATTCATTTCACAAGCATATCCTTCTACCTTTTTCTTGCAATCATTTAGTTTAGGTGAATACAATTAAGGAACCAACCTTTCAATCCTAGAGATTCACTCTCACCATAGGATACCCATAGCCTAAGAGTGTTTCCATGTTCCAATAGGATAGCTATATTTCACATACATCTATAGGCGCAATATTGATTGACACCAATTGCATCAATGTTATTTCAACTACGTTGGCCTAGGACTTAATTACAAAATATTAATTTATTACACCTCAATACACAATGTGATCCATTAAATGTGGACTAAGACATATAAATGATCAATAAAACATCCTTGAACACACTCTAGATCCATAAATCACGTCCCGATCCTTCGCAACATGCTACACCACCAAGTCGGCCAATAATAGTTAAGAATAACATGTCACATGAAAATCACTAAATCTGGTCACATAACTGAATGCGATATAGAAACACAAATAGGACACAATCTAGAAACATCTGAAAGAAACATGAAATTCCATAACATCAACAAGAATAACTCTATCTCAGAATTCACAACTGTCTTTTCACTATTCATCACGAACACCAAAAAAAAACCTTTGTCATTAAAGAAAAATAGATTTCTAGCATCAAAACCATGAACTACTCAAATTGAGGACACACATCTAGGTCCTGGACTCACTACTAGGTTAGCAAGCAATAATATATCATAATCAACACACTGATCGAATAACTCAAATATTGTCCCTTCTTAAACAACCAAAATACCAGTCTCTGATAAATCCTTCATAGCTCACTCAAATCATTGTTCGATTCTCAGTAAGTTGACATAAATAAAAATAAAAACATAAATGAAACCATTTTTACCTTCACAACATATGATATTCAATATATTAGTCATACCCAAGTAATCTTCTCACTAAACATCTTAGGAAATCACAGGAACACTATTATCAATAGTAGGAATACGTTGACATCAATGTCAGCACATATATACACAATATCCAACAATCTCCCAACAATCTTCCAACACCTTCCACTTCTTCTATTCATTTATTTTCTCCTCCATCCATTTTTAGCCCTAAATTATATTTTCTCCTCTCTATTCAATCCCTATTTAGATGCATGCTACTTTTGTAATTTCATTTTTTCTCTTATTTTCATATAATCATGGGAATCTTTTAATCTTTTGAATTTTTTTAATTAGATCTGTAATTTTACTTATAATAATTTTGACGATTATTATGCAATGTCAATCTATATATAGATTACCACAAGTACCTAAGTAAATTTCATGTAGGATTTCCTTTACAAAATATTGTAGAACAGTACTAGATAACTGAGAGGGGGAGGGGGTTGAATCATTTATCATAAAACAATTTTAATTAACTTAATCAATTTGGAGAAAACTTATTTCAATTAGATAATTATAACAAATATAAACTTGAAAGCACAAAGGAAAACTAAACACAATGGACAACAGATTTACGTGGAAAACTCAAGATAGGAAAAACCACAAAGAAACTAATTCTCATGAATAAGAACATGAGTTAAGGTGATACTGGTTAAGGTGATTTTTACAAAGACTTATTTTCGGTAAGCTCACTATAGGTAACTCTTGTTTCTGGTCGGGATTGTTAGTAATAACTGAGAGGGGGGGTGAATCTGTGGCCTCAAAAATTTATCCTTTAAACTTTAATCCACGAATCAATACACCTCAGATTATTAAGTCCCTACAAGATGTATGCCTTGAAATACTTGAAATAATTAAATTTTTGTCGGTTTACCTTGTTTGTCCTTATTCTCCTTGATTACCGATAAGCAGTAAAACTTATTTACCGAAGCTCAGTAAATATGCAGGGTAAACCAATCAATCCAGAAATGCATATGTGAAATGTAAAACACTAAAGTAATAAACCATACACACATAACACATGGATTTTAACATGGAAACCCTATTAAGGGGAAAAACCACTGGGACCAGTACTCCAAATTTTCACTCTTCTGAAGTGAGCCCTGTTAGGAACCAACCCTGTTAAAGGTTACAAACACGCGGTTAAGTG
This sequence comes from Thuja plicata, assembly GCA_018584345.1. Taxonomy (NCBI): domain Eukaryota; kingdom Viridiplantae; phylum Streptophyta; class Pinopsida; order Cupressales; family Cupressaceae; genus Thuja; species Thuja plicata. Next base: position 428,301 of record MU224006.1, read on the forward strand.
TGACCTTGTTAGAGGATTTTTATACATAGGTTGTCACTTAGTATCTGGCATCTACGCTACCATCCTTGAATCAACCTTTAGACTGTCAATAGGCTTTATGCTAATCTTACTACCATCCTTGAATTAGCCTCCTTCTTAGACTATCAATAGGCTTCAGGTAAGACCGATGCTACTATCATGAATCAACCTTTTTGGTAATCTGTTAGGATATACCTCAATTATAGAAGATGGTTAAGTCCTTCTCTATTAAGAGACTTAATGCTTCAATGGTTAAACTAAAACATAATGATCTATTTCTAATGCAACTTTGAATTGCAAATATTCAGATCTATTTATGTACAATACCTCTCTGATCAATGTATCAATTCAATTCCTTTAATCTTCACACTTTCTACTCTGTGATGTTGTGCTTCACTGTTCGTCGGTGTCTACAAAATTCTTTAGCTCTCCTTTAGCTTGATTGATCAGGACTGTATAAAGTTTATCCTTCACCAGTTTCTCTTCAGCATCTTCTTTCAATTCACTCCCCTGTGTATCTGATTTCTTGCAGAAATGAATTATGCTTGTCGCTTATATAGACACGATATTCCTTTATTTCTGATTCTTGATTCTTGATTCTTGGCGTGAAAAATAATCCAGCCAATTTGATTTACGGCTTTAACTCCTCATTTATCTCGTAGTTATCTTCTTTCCAACTGTATAAATCAATTGCTTAACTATGGTTGAATAAAACAAGTAACATAATCAGTTAATTCTATCCTTAAGCTCTACCAGCTAGATATTTTATCATTTTCTGATCTTTCTATTCTGTCGGTCAATTCTATAGTTCGTCGTCGGTGACAACTGCTAGTTCCGTCGGTGTAACTTTAGTTAGCTTCACGATCTCCGTCCGTCGGGCATCATTGGATCTTTCTCATTGGGAAACTCTATTTTCAGCTTGTTGGGCATCCTGTATTTCTTCTTCATCGGGCAACACTGTCTTCTGCTCGTCGGGCATCACTGTGACTTTTTCTCTGCCTTTACCAATGGTGTGCACTCCATCGATGTAGTCTGTCACTTAGTGAATACTTGAATTTTATGCATTGTTGAAAGCATAACCTCTGTTCCATTGATTCTCTGAAGTCTTTGGCATTATATATATGATCGTATAGATGATATCAAGTTAACATCAATGACAATACAAACCATTAACTTATTTAATTTCTTGCATCATCTTCAACTTAACATTATCAAACATTCAATCAGTTACATGTCATCAGGGATAAATTCTCTAAATACGTATATCACCTATCGCAACTGAAACTTGACTAACTACCAAAATGAGAAATAATGAGAAATAATTCAATCATTAAAATATTTCTCACCAATTGCAATACAAAAGAATAATATACTATCACTAGTTTCATATAGTCACATCACTTGCACATGAAGACCTTCATCAAACATAAAGCATCCTCTACATATATTATTTCATGCTTCCATTTTCATCTATGTCAGCCAAGAACAATATTAATTATCATTTTACAAGTCGGTCATATATAATTTGAAATAGGTTGCACCAAGACTTTCTCATGGTGGAAGAAATGAAATGCGGACCACACCAAATTCTCCTCGCTCAATGCAACATGATATCCAATCATCACATCATCTGAAGCCAAACAATAATATCTACATATTACAATGCATATTATGTTTTCAAATCACAATCACCGATAACCAGATAGGGTCAGACCCAAAATAAATTATTTCAATACGTTATAACATGAATGGTGTACACACTCAAGTGGTGCACTTCTCTAAACCATTGCTTCCAAGAGGATCCATGAATTGGAAACCTTGAGAAATCGGTTTAGAGCTTCCTAGGCATGGAGTGCAAGGCTATTTTGAGTATTGCTCTCAGCTAGAGCTAATTAAGCCTATGACCTTGCTAATAAACCATGCAATGGGAGATTCTAAAGGAGACAAGAGCAAGAGTGCAAATGTCCTCAAGAATCAAATGAAATGTAAATGCAACTAAACTAAGGATGAGAAATGCAAACTAAGCTATGCAAAGAAGAAACAATGCAACTAAGCTAAAAATGGAAAGACAAGTGTTACAAATCCTTACTAATTA
>MU224006.1:430513-496202 GCA_018584345.1 Thuja plicata
AGCCCAAAAATAATCGAATAAATGACAAAGCTAGGATTTTATCAAGAATGAGCAATTGAGGATTTTAGCAAATAATTATAGAAAGGGGCTAATAGTCTAGATGACCATTTTTAGATGATTACAAATGGGACTAGAAAAAAGATGACCAAAGATTGAACATTATAGCACATCATCCAGAACATGCCAGTTTTGGATCACCAAAGCCAAATAGAACCACAACTGAATATGTTGACATCAATGAAAACCATTAATGACAAAAACAATAATCAAAATCACATTCCAACAATCTCCCCTTTTGTCAATGATGGAAACATTCATCAACAACAAAACAAATAAAGAAATACCAGCTTTTAAGTCTTCTTTTCTTCTCGCCCTTTGATAAAAAAGACAAAGGACAAAAATCCCCCTAAAAATATTACTCCACTCTCCCTAAAAGGAATCCAACAAACATTGATCTAGAAAATAATGACATATAATACCCTGGACCAATGTACACCCTCGTGCACATTAGTTCAAACAAGGAAGTGGCATAACCCCCAAATTTTTCCTGAGATATTCAAAAGTGTCCTTGCACAATATTTTTGTGAAAATATCTATAATCATATCTTTTTTTTGGTACATATGTTCACTGTCCAAAAACTTCTCCCTCAAGAAGTGATATCTAATGTACATATGTTCTATTTTTGAACGTTGTACCAGATCCTTAGAAATTTTTATGGCACCGATATTATCATACATAATTGAGATAGCTTCATCAAATGTTATGCCAATATTCTTCACTGTTTGTTTCATCCAAATTACCTAAGTGCAACAAGAAGATGTTGCAATGTATTCAAATTTAGTAGCAGATAATGATATTGAATCTCATTTCTTACTTGACCAAGCAACAAATTGAGAGCCAAGATAATAAGCTCCATCACTTGTACTTCTCTAGTTATCTACAAAATCACCCCAAACTACATCACTTTACGTTGTCAAAGTGAAATCTGAATCCTTAGGATACCATTATCCAATTTCTTTTTTTTTTCTTTCAAATATATGGAAATCCTCTTTACTACAAAAAAATATGATTCCTTCAATTCTTGCTAAAATCTGGCCACTAAAAAAATAACATACATAATATTTGGTCTAGTAGAAGTCAAATACAATAAACCTCTAATCATTCATCTATACTTGCATCATCTTTGGGTGAATCATCATCTTTGGTTAACTTACATCTAGTAACAATAGGTGTACAAACCAGTTTTGAATTTTCCAACCCAAACCTCTTCAAAAATTCTCTGTTATACTAGGACTAAGAAATTAAAATTTATTTTCTATTTTGATTTACTTGTAATCCAAGAAATAAATTTAACTAACCAATCATAGACATTTTAGATTATTTCTTTATTTCCTCTACAAATCTTCTGCACATATCATCATTACCTCCAAACATTATGTCATCAACATACATTGTAACAATAAACATCTAATCTGAATAAACTCTATAGTATAAGTTTCTATCAACGGATCCCTTATGAGATTTATGTCCAATAAGACACTTGTCTAATCTATCATACTAGGCCCTAAGTTATAGCTCCAATCTATACAATGCTTTCTTCAACCAACAAATTGCATCTGAAGCACTTTTTGACCTGAATCCTTCTGGTTGTTCAATGTAGAACTCTTTCTTCATTTCTCCATTTAAGAATGTTGACTTTACATCCATCTAATAAACTTTGAAATCTTTAAAATATGAAAAAGCTAAAAATATTTTGATCGCTTCCATCTGGGCAATAGGGGCATATATTTATTCAAAACCAGTACCTTAATCTGAGTATAGCACTTGAAAACCAATCTTTCCATGTTCCTTATCACCTTTCCATTTTCATCCAGCTTTTTTATGAGCACCCATTTTTTTCAGATCACATTTTTTTCTTTCGGTTTGTGCACAAGTTCCCAAGTTGGATTTTCTCAATTTCATCAAGCTCTTCTTCCACTACCTTTACCCAACTTTGATCATTGCATGCTTCTTCTATAGTCTTAGGTTCATTTTCAAAAAGTAAACACAATAAAACTTTTTGTTGAGTTTCCTTATAACTTCACGTGATGATGCCTTTATTCTTATCTGCAATAATCTAGTTTTATGAATAATTTCTCTGTACATACCTTGGAGACTTACTTGTAGATGGAAAATCCTTCTTCTTCTTCTTCTTCTTCTTCTTCTTCTTCTTTCTTGTCTTCTTTTCCTCTATCCCCTGAGTCAAATTCATATTCAATATGCTTGTTAGGATTTCTTTAAATATCTTCATCAACTTTCACATTCCTACTTTTAACTATCTTGTTTAGTCTTTTGTTATAACACTAGTATGTTTTTCTCTTTGTAGAATAACCCATAAATATGCCTTCATCAACTCTACTGTCAACCTTTCTAATATTTTCATCTCTCTAAATGTACCATTTACTTTCAAAAAATTTAAAGTACTTTACAGTCAAAGCTCTTTCATCCCATAGCTCATATGATTTCTTTAAATACTTTCTTCAAAATAGTACTATATTAAGATTTTATACTACAGTATGTATAGCTTCCCTCCAATAGACCTCTAGTAAACCCACTTATTTAATCAGTGTTTTGGCTACATCTTGAATTGCCTATTTCATCCTTTCTACCATACCATTTTTTGTGGTGTCCTTGGGGTAGATAACTTTCTTTAGATGTCATGTTTATCATAGAAATTGTTAAATTCATCAAAAGTAAACTCTCCTCCTCTATTAGACCTCAAACACTTGATTTTTCTATCTACTTTATTCTTAACTCTTTCTTTGAATATCTTGAATTTTTCTAGTATTTATGAATTTTCTCTTAATAATGTAACCCAAGTTAATTTGGAATAATCATCAATTAAAAGTATGAAATATCTCTCTTCTTGTAAGTTTCTTTTTCTATTTGGACCACATAGGTCATTGTGTACTAGATCCAACAAAACAGTAGATGAATGATCTTTCCCTTTGAAAGATTCTCTTGTCTATTTTCCTTCTTGACATCTTTTGTAGATAATACTATCTGTTTTCCTTACCAAGTTGTCAAAGTTAATGTGACGCATCCTTCGGTGCTAGAGCCAACTTTCATCAAATAGTGATATTAACAATCTCCTTGCACTTTCCAATTGATACATGTTTCCATAGTCCTTTTCTAGCAATAAAAATAATTTTAGACTTCTTCCAGATCTCACATCCATGCCCCAAAAAGACAAGATCATAACCATTCTTGCACATATATCCAACACTCAAAACATTGTGATACAAACCATTCACATAGTAAACATTGTTAATTTCATGTTTTCCATCAAAAGTAATAGAACCAATTCCAACAATTTGTGTCATTTTACCATCACCAAATCTAACAGGATCACCATCATAATCTTCAAGTTTTATAAACTTACTTTTATCACCAGCCATATGATTTGAATATCCATAAGCAATGAACCATTCATCTTTATTTATTCTAACATACAATGCATTCTTAGTAAAACCATTAGATCCTGGATAAATGTTAGAAATATCAAATAGATGTTCTTCTTTTTCATGGAAAAGTGGGAAATCTTCTTGATCTGATTCATCATCTGAAATACTAACATTTTCGTTAACATAGTAGGATTTATTATTGAATGTTTCAAGCTTTTGATTTTTTCCTTTTTCTAAACACGTAGTTGCTATATGTCCAATATTTCCACATCTAAAACACTTAAGAGATAACATACCTTTACATTTTTCGATACTTTTCTTCAGCTTGTGAAATTTGCTTTTGTGGATTTAAAGGTGGTTTCATATTTCTCCTTCTCTTTTCCAAATTTTCTCATCTCCTAAGTAGATAAATTTTCAATAGATATTCTATGGTAAATATTTTTTAATAATAGACTTCCTCAATTATAGATATCTTTTCACTTTAACTATCTGGTAGGATCATCAGAATCTTCTCTATAATATCTTCATTTATCAGAGTACCTCCTTGATTTTTTATTACATTCACATCATTGTAAACTCTTTGAAAATAGCTTGCACTATCTTCACCTTCTTCCATTCTCAAATTTTCATATCTATGATTAGTACTCAACTTCTTTGAAAATTTAACTCTATCACTTCGTTCATATATCTCTTTCACCTTTTCCCAAAATTTGTAAGCAGTATTCAATGAAATAACTTTTTTCACTCAGTTTTTGATAAAGAACTAAGGATAGCATACCTCGCTCTTTTATTCTCTTCATGAGCTGAAATCTCAACTGCAGTAGTAGGACCATTCATGAGTGCAACATATTTTGTCTCAACAACATTCCAAGTAGTATAGTTTAATGAATCCAAGTAACCTCGCATTTGTACTTTCCAGAAACTATAGTCTGATCCATCAAACATACAAATAGAAAATTTGTGCACCATTGGATCTAGCTCAAGTGGTTAAGCTCTCCTATGAGGAACCAAGGATTTGATACAAATTATAAAAAAATCCTAGATAATTGAGAGGGGGAGTGAATCAGTTATCATAAAAAGATTTCATTAACTTAATCAATTAAGAGAAAACTTAATTCAATCAGATAATTATAATAGATATAAACTTGAAAGAATGAAGGAACACCAAACACAATGAACACCAGATTTATGTGGAAAACTCAAGATGGGAAAAACCATAGAGAAATAAATTCTCATGAATAAGAACATCGGATAAGGTAATTTTTACAAAGGCTCATTCCTAATATATTTACCAGTAGGTAAGGCTCACTATCGGTTGGCTCATTGGCAGTTCAAATAACTTCCCTAAATACATATACCAACTATCACACTTGAAACTCAGATAACTACCAAAGTGATAAATAGTGAGAAACAATTTCACCACAAAAATATGTCCTCGAAACTACAACATAGAAGAATAATATACTATCATTGGTTGTATACAATTGCATAATGATGTATGAATATATTCTCTTTGTAATTCTCACACATGGACACCTTCATAAAACATAAATCATCCTCTACATATACTATTCCATGCTTCCATATTCATCCATATCAGCCAAGAACAATATTAATTATCATTTTACAATTTGAAATAGTTCGCACCAAGATATTGCCACGATGGAAGGAATGAAACCACACTTAAATCTCCTCACTCAATGCAACACACTATCCATTCATCACATCATTTGAATCCAAATAATAAGATCTACATGTTACAATGCATATTATGTCACAATCACCAATAACTAGATAGGGCTGGACTCAAAATAAAGTATCTCAATATGTTATAACATGAATGGGACCAAGATAAAGACAACCAAAGATCAAACATTAAGACACATCATTTGGGGCACGCTAATTTTGGATCACCAAAGTCAAATAGAACTACAACTGAATATGTTTACATAAATGACAGTCATTAATGATGATAACAATTATCAAAATCACATTCCAACAAATATTAGTTATAAGAGAAATCTAAAATTTTCACATTTTGGATGTGTGATAGTTAAAAGAGATTTAGAAGTTGAGGCAAAAAATGGTTATATTTTAAAGGTCATTTTGAATACTTTAGTTGTGTCCCTTGGATATGGAACCTATGGTTAGAGCTCTTGCCTTTGCATAAATTTCCACATTTACAGTTTTTTGATACCTTTTTAGCTTGATTTGTTTTCTCTCATTCTCTAATTAGACTGAGGCATCATATTTATTTATTTATTTATTTAAAATATTTGATTATTCTTTTGTCTTCTTTTCAAAGACCTAATATCAATAGATCTAAAATCTCTAATATTATACTTATTAGATGTGAATATTAAAAAAGATACTATTATGGGCTAATAAAAATGTGTTGAACACTTTCATATGTCTAGAGCAGGGGATGAATCAACATATATTAAAACTTAATCATGCATAATCCATTTATTTCATAAAACACATTTGTAGAAGTAAATAATTGAAATAGACAATGCAATACACAAAGACACCAAGATTTTTACATGGAAAACCCAACATGCGGAAAAATATGGTGAGAACTATCTCACTATATGAAAAATAGGTTACAAAGTTTTAGGCTCTTGGCCTAGAAGTCTCCCTGCTATTGATTTGAATTACAAGATAAGGCACACAACCTTCTAGAAAGATACAATGGACTTATAGGCTAAAGACTACTTCATTAGATGAAGATACAATATGAATTGATTACAAGAAAGTATGATTGTTCAACTAAAGTGAGACACAACCTCTGTGTACCATCATAAATTGTAAGCACCTAATGTGGTCTACAATTTCATGATTGTTTAGCACCTACCTTAGTATATTTTCATTATAGCATGTATAATAAGATTTCATAATGATGCAAGAGCATCTAGGGTGTAAGACAAATCTTGCATCACCCAAAAATATTGTCTAATTTTTAATAAGGGTTATCTTTGGACAGGGTTCCTATTTTTGGCAAGTTTTCTATTTTTAGTAAGTTTTTCATGTGAGCACAGATTGTTCCAATTGCTTTCCTGGAGGTTCATTTTGGATATATAAGCCTTCTGGTAAATTTTCATGGCAAGATTAAGCCTGGTTTTAAAGATATTATATTTTTTGTTTTGGTGAGGTGGTACAAAAACTTTGAACTCCATTTTTAAGGCCTTAGATGCTCCAAAAAGGGGTTAAACATTGATCACCTGGTGCTTCAAGAGTCTAGGGCATAGATCGATTCATGAAATTTTTGAAATGACGTCATAATAACCAATCAACTCAATAGTTCACAAGTTATCATTTTCAGAAGTTGGGACTTCAGGACTCAAGTTTCAATACAAATAGAATACCAAGAAAAATCACTTGAGGTAGGAAATTGAACTGTTGGGCGCCAAAATGGAAAATTTTCAATTTCTAGAATATTATAAGGTAGTTAATTGTGCTACTTATGTAGGGATGAAGGGGGATTTTAGGGTTCAATTCCAAAAGTGTAGACTGTAGCTCTATCTTGCAGATTATTATAATGAAAATGCCCATGTGGGTGTAGCATGTTACTTTTTTTATTATTGTAATATCATTTCATTAAAGATAATAGAAAGCAAGTGTTTCTGTGCTTCCCATTATTATATTCTTGAAATTTTTTATTTATTTCCTTTTTAATTCTGTGTGTTTGGTTGAAAAATGGGAGTACCCTTCATCAAGTAGTATTAGAGAAAAATTTCCAAAGTGTGTAGATAGATCGTCGAATGTGAGGAAGTTTGCACCAGGATTGTGGTTGTGGGTCTGAGAGATAAGTTTAGAAAATGCCTCCACAAAGGAACCCTGGTGGAAGAGTTGCGTGTCTGACAGAATTGGATGGGAAATAATTTCTAACCCTCATGATTAAAATAACAGAGATCATAGAGAAAGAGGAAGAGTGTAAGGACCAGGAAGAGGAGGTTTCCATGGGACATGTTTCCATTGGAGAGAAGAAGGACATAGAGCTTAAGAGTGTCCCCAACATATAGGAAGAAAAAATATAAAACCAAACAACAATGCATGATTTGGACATGTATATGAAGATTCCAATGCATCACATTCTAAAGATGTTCAAGGAGGAGAGGTCCTTGTTACCAGAACATCCTTGATAAATTATGAGAAGGAACTAGAGAAGAGGAATAATTTATTTCAAAATATGTGTAAGTGTAATGGTAAGGTATGCAATGTCATTGTTGATATTGATAGTACTGATAACCTTGTTTAAAATAAAATGATTGATAAATTGAAGTTAGAGAGAAGGAAGCATCTGAATACCTATCGGATTGCTTGGTTGAAGAAGGATCACAAGGTTTTGGTCAATGAACAATGTTTGGAAAAGTTCAAAATTGGAAAATATCATGACGATGTATTGTTTAATATTATACTTATGGATGTTTTTCATCTATTGTTAGGGACACCATTGTAATTTTATCATCGTGTAGTACATGAATACCTATTCTTTGAAAAAGGATGGAGTCCAACACAAGATGAAGCCATTGAAGGAAATAGATGAAAAGGTATGTAGTAATGCCAAAATATGTTTAGTTCATGGAAGGGAGTTTCTAGAAGACATGAATTATGAACATATGTATTTTTATTTAATTCCAAAAGTTGATAAAGAGGAAGTAGAAGATGTTCCTATGGAAGTTAGATATTTGTTGGATGATTTTCAAGATATTGCATCTGATAATTATTACAAGTGTGGTTTTCATTACACCAAAAGACTGACTTGTCAATACTCGATACAACCACTAGACTTATAGAATCCACAGGAGGCTGTTAGTCCCTTATCACAAATCCTGAGGGGAGCACTAACCATTTTTCCAACAATCTCCCCCTCAGCATTACCTAAGGGAATTCAAACCTGTGACCAATCTTTGACACCACTTGTTACAAGTGTGGTTGCAGTTACACCAAAAGATTGACATTTAATGCTCGATACAACAACTAGACTTATAGAATCCATAGGAGGTGGTTAGTCCCTTGTAATGAATCATGAGGGGAGAACTGACCATTGTTCAAAAAATAATGTACATGATAGATTTCCTCCAATAAGAAACATTAGTCATCAAATGGACTTTGTTCTTAGATCCAGTTTGCTGAATAAGGAAAACCATAGAATGACTCTAGCAGAGAGTAAAGAATTGAATAGACAAGTGCAAGACTTGTTGTGGAAGGGGTTGATTTGAGAGAGTTTGATCCCATGTCTTATACCATTAATACTAGCACCAAATAAAAAGGGAGAATGGAGGATGTGTATAAATTATCAGGTTGTCAATAACATTACTATAAAGTGTAGATTTCCCTTGCCAAGGATGGATGACAGTATGGATTGCTTGATTGGAGTTGAGTACTTTACAAACATAGATCTAAAGAGTGGATATTACCAAATTTGGATTAGAGAATTAGATTAATGGAAGACAACCTTGAAGAAAAAGGAGGCCTTGTATGAGTGGTTAGTCATGACTTTTGGGCTAACCAATGCATCGATCACATTCATGCAGCTCATGAATGAGGTATTGAATTTTTTTTGAGTAATTTTGTTATTTTTTACTTGTATGATATTTTGATCTTTAGTAATATATTGGAAGAGAACATAATGCATATTCATAGGGTCTTTGAGAATTTAAGTGAAGAAAAGTTGTTGATTAACCTGAAGAAGTACGATTTTATAAAGGAGTTTGTTTACTTGGGATTTTTTGTCTCAATAGACGATCTTAAAATGGACCCAGAGAAAGTGAAGGATATACTTGAATGGCCTACTCCCAGGTTAGTTCTACTAATGTAATATCTTTTCATAGTTTGTCTATATTTATAGAAATTTTATGAAGAATTTTAGTAGTATTTGTGGACCCTTAACGGAAACCATGAAAGGGGATAGAAAAGACTTTAAGTGCGGACAACAGGAGTAAAAAGGAGTTTTAATTTGTTGAAGAGAAAAGTTATAGAAAACCTTGTTTTGACACTTCCAGATTTTAATAAGGTATTTCAAGTAGAATATGATGCTAGTGGAAATAACATTGGATTTGTTTGAGCTAGGAAGGTTAACCCATTGCTTATTTTAGTGAGAAGTTGAATAATGCCAAAAGAAAATATTCACTTTATGATTAGGAATTTTATGTTATAGTTGAGGAATTGATGAAGTAAAGACATTTTATTTTTCCTAAAGAATTTGTTTTTTTACTGATCATCAAGATTTGCAAGATTTTAATAGCGAAGGAAAGTTGAACCAAAGACATTTAAAATGGGTTGATTTTTTGCTGAGTTACACTTTTTTTCGAAGTACATGAATGCAAAGTATAATAGGATTACATATTCTCTAAGAAGGAGGTAGAATTGTTTGATAGAGATGGATATAAAATTTGTTGGGTTCAATAAACTCAAGAGTTTGTATTGTGAGGATCCTGATTTTGGCGAGGCCTGGAGGCCTTGCATAGAATCTATTACTCTAGACAGAACAATATGTTTGGATATTAAAATCCAAAATGGAATTTTATTCAAAGGGAGACAGTTGTGCATTCCAAATAGTTCCATGAGGGATAACCTAATCAAAGAAAAGCATAGTGGAGGATTGGCTGGACACTTTGGTCAAGATAAAACTATTGCTCTAGTTAGCAAGCATTACTATTGGTCACAATTACAAAAAGATGTTAAGAATTTTGTACATAGTTGTAGAATATGTTAGATGGAAAAAGGAACCAGAAAGAATATAGGGTTATATCATCCATTACATGTACCTACAAGGCCATGGGAGGATATTATTTTGGACATTTTTCTTGGTTTACCAAGGGCTCATAGAGGACATGTTTTCATTTTTGTTGAGCTGGGCAGGTTCTCAAGATGACATATTTCATTCCTTGTAGAAAGACTAATGATGTTATTCATGTAGAAGAATTTCTTTTGAGACAAGTGGTGAGACTAGATGGTCTACAAAAAATCACAGTTTTAGATTCAGACACTAAGTTTGTTGGGTACTTTTGAAGGACATTGTGGAAGAAGCTAAAGACAGATTTGAAGTTCAACTCAACACACCATCCACAGACTGATGGATAGACAAAAGTGTTGAATAGGAGTTTGGTAAATTTGTTGAGATGCTTAGTTGGGGATAAACCAAAGGGGTGGGATTTGATTTTACCACAGGAAAAAATTTCATATAATGATTCTATCAATAGGGGAACTGGTAAATCACCATTTTAGATTGTGTATAGAAGTACTCCCAAAAATTCTTTATAATTAAGGAACTTGGATAATGGATAAAAGAGTAGTGTTGAAACTAAAGAATTTGCTTGAAGAATTTGCATGAAGAGGTGAGGAAGCATATAAGTAAAATTAAAATTCAACATAAGGCTAAGGTAGATCAGAAAAGCAAGGATAAGAAATTTCAGATGGGAGATGAAGTTATGAATCATTTGAGAAAAGAGATATTTCCAGTGGGAACATAGAATAAGTTGCAGATCAATAAATTTGTACCATGCAAAATCCTAAAGAAGCATGATTCAAGAAATTATTATGAAGTAGAGTTGCCTAGTGAACTCAATATCTCACATGTATTTAATATTTCAGATTTGACAGAGTATTGTGAAGGAAGTATGGAAGATGAAATAACAGAAGCAAAATGTAATATTCAAGCTCGTACTTCAAATACTCAAGAGATAGAGGATATCCTGGAAAGTCGTGTGGGCATAAGCATGAGAAAATGGAAATATGAAGAGTACTTGGTCAAACTAAAGGGATGACCTATTGAATATTCAGCATGGCTATAAAAGGATGAGGTTGGTCACCTTGATTTTCCTCTGAACACTTGAGATGTGACAAGGTCACTTCTCAAATTACCATGGGTGTCTAATGTAAGAGATTTAATCATATCAGCTTCTTCTTACATCATGTTATCAATCAAATTGCTTCTCATCACTAGGGAACCTAGTCATATTTTGATTTCGCTCCTAAGGGGGCAGGATCAGGACATCAACATTCCAGTGATCACATCCTCAATCAAAACCTCATCGCTTGGGGCATCTCAGCTTCATCACATCAAATAAAGTTGAGATCATCTTAAATCAAAGGCAACCTAATCAATGGTTTTATACAATGGTGAATACACTCGAAACTAGACAAGATTAGTCTTATACGAGCTATTCATTATTGAAACTAGATACATTGATCAAATTGGCTTCATCCCTTCAAATCAAGTCAATTTCCTTGCTAATCAAATCTCTTAATGGTAATCAGGTTCATCACATCAAATCAAACTGGTTATTCATTCAAACCAATCAAAAGGTTTAAGAGTTCTTAACAGATGTTCAGTTTCATCACTTCAAATCAAACTGAGAATTTTGTTTATATCTTTTGATCGATCTTCGTTCAATCAAGCTCGAAGTCAGTCTTCTTCTTCAAAAGAATGGTTTCATCGCTTCAAATCAAACTATTATGGGTCTTCTCGCTAACAGGTCTTTGAATTAATGTGCTGATCGCACATCAATTCAAAGAGGGGCAAATGTAATCACATAAAAATGCTCATCTAAACCCTAGACCCCCAATGTCAACAATTAATCAAGAAACCCTAATCTTGATAAACCCTAAGTCCTAAATCAAATAGGAAACTCATCAAATTTGAACTTATCTGACCTAAACCCTAGGTCCTAATCGATCTTCATACTTGATTAATTAATTAATTCCTAAAATCACATTACATTGGCAAATAAACTTTATGTTAAATATTTAACTGATGTTCTGATATAATAATTAAATAAAAATACAAATTTGTCAATTAAACAAAAAAGGAATTAAATTAATTAATAAAAACAAATATGCATTCAAAATCAATTAAATTATTAAAAATGTATATGAAATCATCAAGTCCAGGTAACTGATTTATCATTTTGGAAACAATCCATTTCCACTCAATTAACTGATTCTCCACTATTTATCATCTTGGAAACATTTTAGTTAACTGATAATTGAATATGGCTGATAATTGAATATGGAAGTTTCTAGAAAGACTAATCAGTCAGTTTAGTCAACTAAATCTTTTGACTAATCACATCGCTTGCACATGGATTGTGCTTCTTCAATCGAATCTGAGCCACTCTTTTCTTTCAATCTCGACCGTCAATTTGAGAGAGATTTTTATAAAAGAGAAACACTTTTTCCTTCATAGGGATCCTAACTTTTGCATTATCGTTATTATGCAGTTTTTCATGTTTTCTTGCATCTTAGCTTTCTCTTAAACATTTGGATTTTTTTTTTAAAAATTTTCTTTAAGCATGCAAACATAACTTAGAGCACACTTTGTTTTGGGCTTAAAACTGAACCTCTCATATTTCAATTTGGTGCTTTGAAATTGAATCTAATTAGCTTTGGATTAACAAAAATCTACATTTGCATTTGCATGTACTTAATCAATAATCTAGATTAAATCCTTCATTTAGAACAACGTGTAGTCACAGAGCTTGCGATGACCTGAGAGAAAGCTCATACTCCTGCCTACTAGAAGGCAATAGACCGGTTTAGGTTAGCATAGTTGCTTATTGTTTTCAGATTTTTGGTTTTCTAACCCGCTAGCCATCTAATGATCTATTGAAGTGTGTGTTTTTCATGCAGCTTGTAGGTACCCATTTTCACATGCACAGGAGGATCCAAGGTATCTGAGCAATCTTGCATCACCAAAAAATATTGTCTAGTTTTCATTAAGCGATATCTTTGGACATGGTCCTTATTTTTGTCAAGTTTACTATTTTTAGTAAGTTATTCATGTGAGCACAAATTTTTCCAATCTCATCCATGGATGTTAATTTTGGATATATAAGCCTACCGATAAAGTTTCATGGAAAGATCAAGTCTGGTTTTGAAGCTATTGCATTTTTTGTTTTGGAAAGGTGGTACAAAAACTTTGAACTCAGTTTTGAAGGCCTTAGAGACCCTGAAAAGGGGTCAAAATTTGATCAGCTAGTGCTTTGGAGGCCTAGGGCATAGATTTATTTGTGGAATTTCCAAAATGGGGTCATAATAGCCAATCAACTCAACAGTTCACAAGTTATGGTTTTTGGAAGTTGGGCCTTCAGGACTCAAGTTTCAGTAAAAAGGAATACTGAGAAAAATCACTTAAGGTGGGAAATTGAACCGTTGCGCACCAAAATGAGAAAATTTCACCTTCTATAATATTCTAAGGGGTTTAATCGTGCTACTTATGTAGGACTGAAGGGGAATTTTAGGGTTCAGTTCTAGAAGTGTAGATCATGGCTCTGTCTTGTAGATTATTATAATGAAAATGCCCATATGGTTGTAGCATGTTACTTTTCTCACTATTGTAATGTCATTTCATTAAAGATAATAGAAATAAAGTGTTTTTGTTGTTGCTATTGTTATGTTCTTGAATATTTTTGTTTACTTCGTTATTTTGTTGTGTGTGTTTTGTTGAAAAGGCGGAGTACCCTTCATCAAGTTATGTTAGAGCAAAAACTCTTGAGTGTGTAGAGAGGTCACCAAATGTGAGGAATTTTGTACCAATATTGTGGTTGTGGGTCTGAGAGATAAGTGTAGAAAATTATCCCATGAAGGAACCATGGTGGAAGAGTTGTGGGTGTGACATAACAGGGTTTTGGAGACCTCTAGAGGCAAGTGCAATCATTGCTAAAGGAGTTATGTAGAGGAGCCGATATTAGGGAAAGAGATGTATGTGAGGATGAATTTGAAGAAGGATATTTTGAAGAAGAGAAAGAAATGGTTAGGGATCCTGATGAAGCTAGGTTTTTTAGAAAAAATTCCAAGATAGGAAAGAGACCAAAGATTGAATTTTAAACATTTTATAGAAATATTAATCTAGAATACTTGATCAATTGGGTCAATGATATGGAGGAGTACTTTGAGTTTGAGGAGATAGAAGATCCTAAGAGGGTTAGATTTGCAAAGGCCAAGTTGAAAGGTCATGCTAAAATTTGGTGGAAAGAGATTGAGTTGAAGAGAAATAGAAAAGGCAAGGAGAAGATAACAAGATGGGATCAAATAGTGGAAAAAATGAAGAGACAATTCCTTCCTATTGAATATGAGCATGATTTGTTGAAGAAAATGCAAGGCTTGAAACAAACAGGAAAATTTGTCCAAGAATATACAGAAGAGTTCTATCAAGTCCTTATCAGAAAGGGTCATTCTAAAGCTAACAAGGAGAAGTTTCCCATTACATAAATGGGTTAAGGATGAGTATTCAAGAAGATTTGATCATGGTAAGAATGTATACCATTGAAGATGTATTTAAATTTTATTTGAAGGTAGAAGAAAAACTCAATAAGAAGTTTGAGAGAATGAAAAGTGAAAGAGGTCAGTGGAAATCCTGTTGCATGGTCTTATGGAGGCCAAAATGAAGATCAAAAGAAGAATTGTGACTCTAGTAGAAGTCAGAATCAGGGGAAACACTTTCTATAACCCTTGCAATCAAAATAAAAGAGATCAACAAGGAAGAGGAGGTTCGCATGGGACATGATTCCATTGTAGAAGATGAGAATAGAGCTTACGAGTGTCCAAAACATCAAGGAATAAAAAAGAGAAGACCAGATGGTAATGCACGAGTTGTACATGTAGATGAAGATGGAAATTTGTCACATTCTAAAGATGCTAAAAGAGGAGAGGTCCTTGTTACAAGAAGAACTTGAATAAATGATGAGAAGGAACTTGAGCAAAGGCATAATTTTTGTTTGCAAAATTTGTAACTGTAATGGTAAGGTATGCAATGTCATTTTTTATAGTGGTAGTGCTGATAACCTTGTTTCAGAGGAAATGATTGATAAATTGAAGTTAGAGAGAAGAAAACATATGAATCCTTATCAAATTGCTTGGTTGCAGAAGGATCACTTGGTTATGGTCAATGAACAATATTTGGTAAAGTTCAAAATTGGAAAATTTCATGATAAAGTGTTATGCTATATTATGCCTATGGATGCTTGTCATCTATTGTTAGGGAGACCATGGAAATTTGATCATTGTGTAGTACATGATGGGTACGAAAATAGCTATTCTTTGAAGAAGGATGGAGTCTAACACAAGCTTAATCCATTGAAGGAAATAGATGAAAAGGTATGTAATAATGCTAGAATATGTTTAGTTGATGGAAGGAAGTTTCTAAAAGGCATGAAGCATGATCATATGTGTTTTTCTTTAATTCCAAAAGTTGCAGTTTTGCTGGTTGAGTTTAAGGATATTGTATGTGACAATGTACCTAATGGATTATTGCCAATAACAAATATTAGTCATCAAATGGACCTGGTTCCTGGGGATTATTTTCTAAATAAGGATTCCCATAGAATGAATCCAACATAGGGTGAAGAATTAAATATACAAGTGAAAGAGTTGTTGCAGAATGGGTTTATAACAGAGATTTTGAGCCCATGTGTTGTACAATCAATACTAGTGACAAAGAAAAATGCAGAATGGAGGATGTGTACACATTCTCGCGCTATCAAAAAGATTACTATCAAGTATAGATTTCCCTTGCAAAGGATGGATGACATTATGGATTTCTTGAGTGGGGTTGAGTACTTCACAAACATAGATTTGAAGAGTGGATATCACCAAATCTGGATTAGAGAAGGAGATGAATGGAAGACAACCTTCAAGACAAAGGATGGCTTGTATGAGTGGTTATTTTTTTCCTTTTGTGATAACCAATGCATTGAGCACATTCATGTGGCTCATGAATGAGGTATTTAAATAATTTATTAGTAATTTTTTTATTGCTTACTTGGATGATATTTTGATCTTCTATAAGAAATTGGAAGAGAATATAATGCATATTTGTAGGGTCTTTGAGAAGTTAAGGGAAGAGAAGTTGTTGATTAACCTGAAGAAGTGCAGTTTTGTGAAGGAGTTAGTGTGCTTTAGATTTTTTATCTCAGTAGATGGTCTTAAAATGGACCTAGAGAAAGTGAAGGCTATCCTTGAATGGAATATTCCAAGGATTGCTACTGGGATCCCTTAACTGAAACCATGAGAGGATAGAAAAGAGTTTAAGTGGACTATACGAGAAACAAAGAATTTTGATTTGTTGAAGATAAATTTTACAGATAAGCCTATTTTGGCACTTCTTGATTTTAATAAGGTATTTTAAGTAGACTATGATGCTAGTGGCAATGTCATTGGAGCTATTTTGAACTAGGAAGGTAAGTCTTTTGCTTATTTTAGTGAGAAGTTGAATGATACCAAAAGAAAATATTTAGTTTATGATTAGGAGTTTTATGCTATATTTCAGGCATTGAGGAAGTGGAGACATTATATTTCTCCTAAAGTATGTGTTCTATTTATTGATCATCAAGCTTTACAGTATTTAAATAGTCAAGGAAATTTAAACCAAAGGCATTAAAAATGGATTGAGCTTTTGTAGAGTTACACTTTTGTTTTAAAGCGAATGAGTGGAAAGACTAATAGGGTTGAAAATGCTCTAAGAAGGAGGCATAAATTTTTGACAGAGATGGATATCAAAGTTGTTGGGTTCAATGAACTCAGGAGTTTTTATCCTAAGGATTCTGATTTTGGTGAGGCTTGGAGAGCTTGCATAGAACTTGTTAATCTAGACAAGACCAGATGGTTAGATTTTATAATCCAAGATGGAATGTTATTCAAAGGGATCCATTTATGCATTTAAAAGAGTTCCATGAGGGAAAACATAATAAAAAAGAATCATAATGGAGTATTGGTCAGACACTTTGGTCAAGATAAAAATATTGCTCTAGTTAGTGAGTATTATTATTGGCCACAATTGCAAAAAGATGTTAAGAATTTTGTGCAGAGTTGTAGAATTTGTTAGATGGAAATAGGAACCATGTAGAATACAATGTTATATCATCCATTACCTGTACTAGAGAGGCCATGGGAGGATATTAGTATTGACTTTGTTCTTGGTTTACCAAGGACTTGGAGAGAACATGATTCCATTTTTGTGGTAG
Organism: Thuja plicata; assembly: GCA_018584345.1. NCBI lineage: Eukaryota > Viridiplantae > Streptophyta > Pinopsida > Cupressales > Cupressaceae > Thuja > Thuja plicata. The sequence continues at coordinate 447,922 of MU224006.1, forward strand.
TGGACGGGTTCTCCAAGATGGCACATTTCATTCCTTGTAGAAAGACTAATGATTTTATTCATGTGGTAGAACTATTTTTCAAAGAAGTTGTGAGACTACAAGGTTTACCAAAAAGCATAGTTTCAAATCAAGACACTAAGTTTGTTGGGTAATTTTGGAGGAGATTGTGGAAGAAGCTAAAGATAGATTTGAAGTTTAGCTTAGCACGTCATCCACAAACTGATGGAAAGACATAAGTGGTGAATAGGAGTTTGGGAAAAAATTTAGATGCTTAGTTGGGGATAAACCAAAGGGGTGGGATTTGATTTTTCCACCAGAAAAATTTGCATAAAATAATTATGTCAATAGGAGCACTGGTAAATCACCATTCCAAATTGTGTATATTAGTATTCCCATAAATTATTTAGAATTAAGAAAGTTGGAAAATGGAGAAAAGAGTAGTGTTGAAGCTGAAAAGATTTTAGAATACTTAAATAATTTGCAAGAAGAGGTGAGGAAACATATTAATAAAATGAATCTTTATTACAAGGCTAAGGTGGATCAGAAAAGGAGGCATAAGGAATTTTAGATGGAAGATGAAGTTATGGTTCATTTGAGAAGTGAGATATTTCCAGTGGGAAAATACAATAAGTTGAAGATGAAGAAATTTGGACCATGCAAAATCCTAAAGAAGCATGAGTCAGGAAATGCTTATGAAGTAGAGTTTCCCAATGAACTCAATATTTCACTAGTGTTTAATATTTCAGATTTGATAGAGTATTTTTAAGGAATTATGGAAGATGAAATTGTAGAAGCGTTGTGAAATATTCTAGCACCTACTTCAATAACAGAAGAGATAGAGGATATCTTGGACAATCGTGTGGGTAGAAGCACAAGAAACATTAAATATGAAGAGTACTTGGTTAAATGGAAGGGACAACCTTTTGAAGATTCATCATGGCTATCAAAGGATGAGGTTGAACACCTTGGTTTTCCTCTAAACACTTGAGATGTGACAAGGTCACATCTCAAATTGCCCCGAGTGTCTGATGCAGGAGCATCTAGGGTGTAAGAGCAATCTTGCATCACCTAAAAATATTGTATAGTTTTCAATAAGGGATATCATTGGACAAGGTTCCTATTCTTGGAAAGTTTAATATTTTTAATAAGTTGTTCATGTGAGAATAGATATTTAAATTTCTTCCCTAGAGGTTTGTTTTGGATATATAATCATGTCAGTAAAGTTTCATGGGAAGATCAAGTCCAGTTTTGAAGATATTACATTTTCTATTTTGGTGAGGTGGTACAAAAAATTTGAACTTAATTTTGTAGGCCTTAGAGGCTCCGAAAAGGGGTCAAGATTTTATTTTCTAGTGATTTACAACCCTAGGGTGTAGAGCACTTCATGACATTTCTGAAATGGGTTCATAATAACCAATCAACTCAATGGTTCACAAGTTATGGTTTTCGGAAGTTGGGCCTTCAAGACTCAAGTTTCAATACAAAAGGAATACCTAGAAAATCCACTTAAGGTGGGAAATTGAACAACTGGGCACCAAAATATGAAAATTCCACTTTAAAAATATTTGAAGGTAGTTAATTGTGCTACTTATCTAAGGCTAAAGGGGGTTTTTAGGGTTTAGTTCCAAGTGTAGATTGTGGCTCTGTCTTGAAGATTATTGTAATTAAAATGCCCATGTGGCTGTAGCATGTTACTTTTCTGATTATTGTAGTTCCATTTCATTTATGATAATAGAAAGAAGTTGTTTCTATTCTTGTCATTTTTCTGTTATTGAACATTTATGTTTATTTCCATGTTGTGTTATGTGTGTTTGGTTGAAAAAGGGGAGTACCCTTCATGAAGTGGTATCAGAGAAAATTTCCTGAGTGTGTAGGGAGGTCACCAAATGTGAGGTAGTTTGCACCAGGATTATGTTTGTGGGTCTGAGAGATAAGTGTAGAAATGCCCCCTCGAAGGAACCATGGTGGAAAAGTTGTGGATGTGATAGGAGAGGGATTTAGAGACCTCTAGAGGGGTGAACCCACAATAGTGGGTTACACTTTTTTGCCTGAATGGACACTGAACTCTACATTTTGAAAAAAAAAAATCAGATTTGGATGCATAATTCCATTAAACCGTTTAAAATAAGAAGATGAAGTAAACTAGAGTATTTTAGGATTATCTATCTAGATTCTAAATATATATTTTTCTTTTTTTTTTTAATTGATTTGAATGGTTTTTTTTCCTCCCATGAAAACTGCTATGTTGCTGAAAAATGTCATTTTCAAAGAGTTACATTGACTTCATAGAGCATAACTTTTTTTCTAAAATAGATATCAATGTGCTTTTTTCGGATTTAGTTTTGTAACATCCCTATGGAGGGAATGTAAATTTTGTTATTAAATTATCATGATTATTTCATATTTTATGAATGTTTGAAGTTGAGTAAACTGTAATTTTAACATACCTTGACTACATAGCTTATAATTTATTGTGTATTTATTGAAATTTAAAAAAAAATTGATAGAAAGTAGAATCAAAGATGGAGGGCACTATTATTTTTCAACTTTTTTCTCTTTTCTACTATTTTTCATTGAACGTCAAACTTGGAGGTTTATATTTGATAAAAAAATCTACATTCGATGTAAGTCAAAAACCATAGGCCTAATTAATTCAAAAATTGTCAAATCTATATTTGTTAGAAAGCTTATTTAGAGTACTTGTGTGATGCAAAAGGAAATCTCCTTATTCTTCCATTTGAGTCCTACGTTTGAGCCCTGAAGCCATGAAAAATTCAGACTTGTGTCAACCTCTATAAATGGCCTCTAATCAGAGACTTTTGATAGAAACTAATTAGTTTCGATTGAAACTACTTTCTATCGAAAGTAATTGACTGGAATTTCCCTTAATCAAGTAATTTCAATAGAAAGTACTTTTGAGAGAAAGTACTTTCTATCAAAAGTACTTTCTAAATCCGCCAGCTTTTCAAATTTTAGGAGGAATTGCTTCCTCTGAAAAAGTGTAACCCACTATTGTGGGTCATAGAGGCAATTGAAAGCACTGCAAGAGGAGTTTCATAGAGGAGTCAATATTAGGGAAAGAGATGTAAGTGACGATGAATCTGAAGAAGGAGAGTTTGAATAAGATCAAGAAATGATTAGGGATCATGATGAAGCTAGGTTTTTTAGGGCCATTTCCAAGATTGGAGAGAGACCAAAGATTGAAGTTTCAACATTTTATGGAAATATTAATCCAGAAGAGTTGATCGATTGGATCAATGATATGGAGGAGTACTTTGAGTTTGAGGAAATAGAAGATCCTTAGAGGGTCATATTTGCAAAGGCCAAGCTGAAAGGTCATGCTAAAATTTGGTGGAAAGAGATTGAGTTGAAGAGAAATAGAAGAGGCAAGGAGAAGATAATAATATGGGATCAAATGGTAGAAAAATAGAAGAGACAAAACCTTCTTGTTGACTATGAGCTTGATTTTCTAAAGAAAATGCAAGGGTTGAAACAAGTAGGAAGATCTATCAAGGAATATACAGAAGATTTGTATCAAGTCCTTATCAGGATAGGTCAATATAAAGCTAACATGAGAAGGTTTCCCATTACATAAATGGGTTAAGCCCGAGTATTCAAGAAGAGTTGGTCATGGTAAGAATGTCTACCATTAAATATGCATATCAATTTTCTTTGAAGGTAGAATAAAAGGTGAATGATAATTTTGAGATCAAGCAAAGTGGAAGAGGTCATGGTGGAAAGCCTATTGGATGGTCTTATGGAGGCCAAAATGAAGATCAAAAGAAGAATTGTGACTCTAGTAGAAGTCAGAATCAGGGGGAAACAATTTCTATAACCCTCATGATAAAAATAATAGAGATCAAAGAGGAAGAGAAAGAGGGAAAGGAAGAGGAAGAGAAGGTTTTTGTGAGACATGTTCCTATGTAGTGAAGATGGGCATAAAGATTATGAGTGTCCACAACATCAAGGAAGAAAAAATAGAAGACCGTATAGTAATGCAATAGTTGTACATGTGGATGAAGATCTGAAGTTGTCACATTCTTAATATACTAGAAGAGAAGAGGTCATTGTTACCAAAAGAACCTTGATAAATGATGAGAAGAAACTTGAGAAAAGGAAGAATTATTTTTGCAAAATATGTAAGTTTAATTGTAAGGTATGCAATTTCATTGTTGATAGTGGTAGTACTAATAACCTTGTTTCAAAGAAAATTATTGATAAATTAAAGTTCATGAGAATAAAACATCTTAAGCCCTATCAGATTGCTTGGTTCTAGAAGGATCACATGGTTTTGGTCAATGAACAATGGTTGGTAAAGCTCAAAATTGGAAACTATCATATTCGCCTAGTGCTTCTTGACTCTAGGGTGTAGAGAACTTCATGACATTTTTGAAATTGGGTCATAATAACAAATCAACTCAACAGTTCACAAGTTATAGTTTTTCAGAAGTTGGGCCTTCAGGACTTAAGTTTCAATACAAAAGGAATACTGATAAAAATCACTTACGGTAGGAAATTGAACTGTTGGGCACCAAAATGGGAAAATTTCACTTTCTAGAATATTCTAAGGTGGGTAATTGTGCTACTTATGTAGGGATGAAGGGGGGTTTTAGGGTTCAGTTCCTGAAGTATAGACTATGGGTCTGTCTTGCATATTATTGTAATGAAAATTCCCATGTGGTTGTAGGATGTTGCTTACGGGTTATTGTAATGGCATTTCATTAAAGATAATAGAAAGCAAGTGTTTCTATTCTTGCCATTGTTACGTTCTTAAATATTTTTTTTTATTTCCCTATTGTATTCTCTGTATTTGGTTGAAAAATGGGAGTACCATTCATCAAATAGTATAAGACCATAAGTTACCAAGTGTGTATACAGATCGATGAATGTGAGGAAGTTTGCACCAGGATTGTGGTTGTGGGTCTGAGAGATAAGTTCAGAAAATGCATCTATGAAGGAACTATGGTGGAAGAGTTGTGTATGTGACAGAATTAGAGGGGAAAATTTTTCTAACCCTCATGATTAAAAGAAGAGAGATCAAAGAGGAAGAAGAAGAGTGTAAGGACTAGGAAGAGGAGGTTTCTATGGGACATGTTTCTATTGTGGAGAAGAAGGGAATAGCGATTAAGAGTTTCCCCAACATCAAGGAAGAACTAATAAAAGACCAGATGATGATGCACGATTTGCACATATAGATGAAGATGCCAAGTCATCACATTATAAATATTATGAAAGAGGAGAGGTCCTTGTTACCAGAAGAGCCTTGATAAATGATGAGAAGGAACTAGAGCGAAGGAAGAATTTTTTTCCCACATTGTGTAAGTATAATGGTAAGGTATGCAATGTCATTGTTGATAGTTGTAGTACTGATAACCTTGTTTCAAATGAAATGATTGATAAATTGAAGTTAGAGAGAAGGAAGCATTTGAATCCCTATCAGATTTCTTGGTTGCAGAAGTATCACAAGTTTTTGGTCAATGAACAATATTTGGTAAAGTAAAAAATTGGAAACTATCATGATGAGGTATTATGTTATATTATGCACATGGATTGTTTTGATCTATTGTTAGGAAGAATATGGAAATGTTATAATCATGTAGTACATATTGGGTATGCAAATACATATTCTTTGAAAAAGGATGGAGTCTGACACAAGATGAAGCCATTGAAAGAAATAGACGAAAAGGTATATAGTAATGCCAGAATATGTTTAGTTGATGGAATGAATTTTTTAGAATTCATGAAGTATGAGAATATGTATTGTTATTTAATACCAAAAGTTGATAAAGAGGAAGTAGAAGATGTACCTGTGCAAGATGCATATTTGTTGGATGAGTTTCAAGATATTGTATCTGATAATGTACCTGATGGATTTATGTCGATAAGAAAGATTAGTAAGAAAATGGACTTAGTTTGTGGAGCTACTTTGTCGAATAAGGAATACCATAGAATGACTCCAAAAAATAGTGAATAATTGAATAGACAAGTGAAAGAGTTGTTTCAGAAGGGGAAGATTTGAAGAGAGTTTGAGCCCATGTGTTGTACTGGTACCAAATAAAAATGGAGAATAGAGGATGTGTACAGATTCTCAAGCTATCAATAAGATTACTATCGAGCATAGATTTCCATTTCCAAGGATGGATGACATTATGGATTGCATGAGTGGAGATGAGTACTTCACAAAGATAGATCTGAAGAGTAGATATCACCAAATACGGATTAGAGAAGGAGATGAAGGGAAGAAAACTATCAAGACAAAGGATGTCTTGTATGGGTGGTTAGTCATACCTTTTGGGCTAGCAAATGCACTAAGCATATTCATGTGGCTCATGAATGAGGTATTGAAAGAATTTCTAACTAAGTTTTTTAATGTTTACTTCGATGATATTATTATCTCTGTAACATATTGGAAGAGCATATAATGCATATTCGTAGGATCTTTGAGAAGTTAAGGGAAGAGAAGTTTTTGATTAACCTGAAGAAGTGCAGTTTTGTGAAGAAGGAGTTAGTTTACTTGGGGTTTGTTATCTCAGTAGATGGTCTTAAAATCGACCAAGAGTTGGTATTGGGTTGACCTATATTTGAACCAGTGTTGGCATATTGCCAACAAATTTACATTCTGTCCCCATTAGCCACTCGGGCATCGAAATGAATGGGTAGATCAATAATTTTTCCTTGAGGATCTGACATTAATCCTCTCATACCTACTATGAAGGATATCCTCCAATGGCCTACTCCAAGGAGTGCTACTGAGGTAAGATATTTTCATTGTTTTTCAAACTTTTATAGAAATTTAGTCATGAATTTTGGTAGTATCTATGGACCCTTAACTAGCAGATAGTTTTGGTCACTCGGTCATGATCAATGAGAGACAACATTCACCAAGTGACATCATTCACCAAGCGTAGTGATCACCAAGATGTTTTGAGCACCGAGGGATAGCACAATCACCGATAATTATATCACCTAAGCACTAGTATATAGAGACATCACCGAGAGACAACATTTCACTGGGAAAAGCGAATCTTATCTATACATTAGCTAAAGCACTTTAATCTTTAAAATAGCTTTTTCCATAGCTGGATAACCATTTCTTGAGGATCAAGAAAAGTGTTAATTATGGATGTAATTAGTTAACTGATTGTATTCACGCAAACTAGGAGATCAAGGTCAATTTGTAAACCTTTCATCTTAGAGTTTTATCAAGAAAAGAGTGAAACCTAATTAGGTCAAAATCTTGTATATATAGATGTAATAATCAATCAAGAATGAGATGATTGTAGCTACCAAGGACATCTATCGATCAGATAGAATGTTTCATGCATAAGGAAAGATAAAGGAGAATTCAATTTTTGAAAAACTACATTCAAGGCTACCAAGCAGAATAGAGGTATTATCCATCACAATAAGGTGATATATATTTTGTGAGCCTAATGGATCTCTAATCAGAAATTTTAGATTGTAGCAATTAGGTCATATATTTTTTATTCTCTAAAAATTTTGTTGCTAAAATCTCCTAACCGAGTAGACTTAACAAGTCTGACATGTTACTCCTAACATTGTAAGATCATCAGAAGTGATCACAACTTGTAGCACTAATAGGCACCTTCCATTCTGTAGATAGTGAAGCTTTTTGGGTTTCATCCCCACCGTAGTTTTTACCTTCTAACAAGGGTTTCTATGTTATCAAATACTTGTGTCATGTGTAAATGAGTTTCATGAATGTTTCGATGTTTTTTTAAATGTATTTACATTTATGCTATAATATTGCATGCATGAAGTAGAAAATCTATAATGGTCGATTATGCAAGTAATGAGTACTAAGGTTTTAAATTGTAAAATTTTTTAAGGGTACTGATTCACCCCTCCCCTCTCAGTACACACCCTTCCATTATTCCAACAATTGGTATCAAAGCTATTTCTCTTATTTTGAAAAATTTTAATCACTTGAGAGAAAAGATCTTACAGGGGAAAGGTATAAGCTTCATAAAAGTATTGAGAATCATAAGTTGCAAATACAAAGTTTCTTTGAGAAATACAAAGAGGCAAGAAACAAAATGAAAGTGTTATTGGCTGAAAGAAAAGTTATGACATCTCACTACAATGAAATTGACTATCATGAAGAAGAGATACCTGACCTATTTGATTCATCTAGATCTGGATTTGGTAGTATATTTGACACATCTGAATGAACCATTGTAGATCTAAATGAAATCAATCAACATATGAATGAACAAGTGAAAGTACTACAAATCAGTCAAGAGACACAAATGGTAAGAATGATTGATGTTATGAATAATGGTAGACAATCTGAACAAGAAATAACTTTGGCTATTGATGACAGAAGAAAGATTACTAAAAATTGCAAGAGAAAGAATCTGAGATAAAAAGACTTACTGAACATCACCTTGAGATCACCAGTCAAATAGTTCTTATGAGCCATGAAGCCAACCGATTGAACATGGAACTTTCTAGAAAATTGGAAGCTATTGGTGAACTAAAAGAAGAAAATGAGAAACTAAAGCATGAAGTGAAGATTCAACAATAGCATAATGATATGATCAAGAAATATGACGACAGTACAAAAAGAATGGATGAATTTCTGAATGGACAAATAAGACTCAACAACAATACTGGTTTAGGGTTTACCAAGTATGGAGAATCATCAAACCAATCTGATCAAAGGAATGTCTACACAAAGCTAAGACCAAATAAGTGTTCATGCAATCACTGTGCAAAAATAGGCCGCACATCAAATGTTTTCAAGAGCAAAGAAAAATGTATTCCTAAAACTACTTCTACATTCATAGGTAATTATTATAACTATTGGAAATAAGTTGAGTAACTAAGAGGGGAGGGGTGAATCAGTTACCACACAAAAAAATCCAATTCCCTTAGATGTCTAAAACATTTTTTTCACTATTGCTTGATTAACATAGATATTCTACTATCACTCGGTTAACATAGCAAATTTTAAGATATTAACTATGACTGTCTTTAGTAATTAATTATAGAAAAACATAAACCATAAAGAAAATGAAATGTACATAGATAACACCAAGATTTAACTTAGAAATACAATATGGGAAAAATAACAAATTACAACTAGTCACTGTTTTTCACTCTTCTGAAGTGAGCCCTTTTAGGAGCCAACCCTGTTAAAGGTTACAATGACACAATGTTTGGTGTGACCCTATTAGATTATTTAATCACCCTGTAAGGAGTGGCCTTGTGAGAGGTCTTTAAACACTTCAATGTAGAATTGTCACCTTGTAAGAGGATTTATAAAAGACTGTTAAGTCCACTCTATTAAGAGATTTTGATCATTGCTAGAGTTGTTAGAAAGTAACAATAGATTGAATTTTTTTGGTAAGAAATTATCTTCGCTGATTCAGATCTCTATTCTAGATTAAATACTTGATCCTCACTGATCGGATATTATATTGTAGTTCTCTGTGTTAGGTCCTCAATCAGAATCCCATCTGATTTTTCCTTCACTCTTCATATCATTTGTACACACTGTCTCTCTCAATATTCAATACAAACTTGACCTTATATATATATATATATATATATATATATGTGTGTGTGTGTGTGTGTGTGTGTGTGTGTGTGTGTGTGTGTTAAGCCTTGTCAAGTCAACCTTAATATCCTTCCAAATAAATAATAAAAATCATGTATGTCGGCTGCAGATAACCAATTTATCCATAAAATATAAACTCCTATTAGTCAGCTGACACTAACTGTTTAACTTGGTCAACACCAAAATCCTTCAATGCCCGACCAACACTGTAATTCCCAAGTGAACTCAGTTAGAAGTGATTATGGTCAGATATGATTAGACATTTTTGTAAACATCACTATACTTGTGTAAAGATCAATGATAATACACAATTGAATAATTGTCATCAACAATATCCCTCTTTGGTATTGATGGAAACACAACATGTCATAATATAAAGAATTATAGAGAAGCAGCCATAAGAATGAAAATGTTATTAATGTCCTTAGCTTCATTCTGATTCTCATCCAAATACTCCCTCTGTCTTTACAATCACTGAAATATACATTTCTCCCTTTCTGATAAAGTCCTCCCTCTGTCATCAATCTCTCCATCATTAATCTATATGACATACAGTAATCTCTCCCTCCGTCACTAATCATTATGACATACAGTAATCTCTCCCTCCATCACTAATCATTATGACATATAGTAATCTCTCCCTCTTTGACAATCAATTCCAAAGACACCAACTGACATATCCAATGAAGTTGTAATGTACCTGTCTATACTGATTCATATGCAATAAGCTCTAAATATATGAATCAACATGTCAAGTCTGTTTTGTAGCTTGGTTGATACATGACTAAACTATGTTTTAGTGAGCCTTAGTTAGGGTAATTACCCCTAGCTTTCCTCTAAGATACAAAAATGCATCCTTAGGTAATGGTTTTTTTAATATGTTTGCAATTTGTTCTTTAGTATTCACATATTCCAATCTTACTTCCTTGTACTGAACCAAATCTCTCAAGAAATGATACTTTATTGCAATATGTTTAGTCTTAGTATGCATCACATGATTATTTGAAATTTTAATAGCACTGGTGTTATCACAGTAGAAAATAATTGGTTCTGTGATTTCCACCTCCATACCTGACAATAGTTGTTTGAACCATTTACTGTTGTAATAACATACTCTGCTTCTATTGTAGATTGAGAAATGAAGTTCTATTTCTTTCTTTTCTAAGAGACTAATCTCTTGCCAAGAAATAATTCTCCACCACTTGTGCTCTTTCTATCATTAACACTTCCATCCCAATCAACATCAGTAAAATTCTTCAAATCAAATTTTCCTCCTTTCTTGTACCATAATCCATAATCTTTAGTACCCTTAAGATATCTCAGAATCCTTTTGATAGTCATCAAATGATTCTCTCTAGGATTAGCTGAAAACCTTGCAACAATACAAACTGCTAATGCAATATCAGGTCAGGTGTGAACAACATATTGAAGTTTACCAATCATGGATTCATAGGTAGTCTGGTTTGCTTCTTTTGAATCATCATCCTTAGACAACTTATGTTCGGTAGGCATAGGTGTTCTAACTAGTCTGGAGTCTTCCATCCCAAATTTCTTCAGTATCTCTTTGATGTATTTAGACTGGGTAATGTAGATACCATCCTTGATCTGATAAACTTGTAAACCAACATAGAATTTGATTTCACCAAACATAGACATTTCAAATTCCTTACTCATAGCTTTTGAGAATGCTCTGCATAAGTCATCATATCTAGTAAACAATATATCATCTACAAATATTTCTACTAATAGTATCTTGTTAGGAGGTCCTTCTTTGATATACAAGCTACTATTTTCATTAGTTCTCTGAAATCCAATGCTTATCAAGTAACCATGCAGTCTTTCATACCAGGCTCTAGGAGCTTGCTTCAGTCCATACAATGCTTTGTGTAATTTTTAAACCATATTCCTTTTGTTAGGATCTACAAAACCTTCATTTTTCTCAATATAGACTTCTTCTTCAAGAATTCCATTCAGGAATGCAGATTTAACATCCATTTGATATACCTTGTATCCTTTGTGTGTAGCATATGCCAGAAGAGTTCTAACTCATTCAAGTCTTGCAATAGGAGAAAAAGTTTCTCCATAATCAATACCCCTCTTCTTGAGCATATCCTTTACATACTAATCTTGCCTTGTTTTTGGAAACTTCTCCTTTTTCATTCATCTTGTTTTTGAAAACCACTTAGTACCAATCACATTCTTATCTTTTGGTCTAGGTAAAAGAGTCCAAGTTTTGTTCTTTTATATCTTCTCAATCTCTTCATTCATTTCTTTGATCCATCTTTCATCATTCAATGCATCTTTAATAGTTCTAGGTTCAATTTCACTAAGAAAACATATACCTTTAATTGTGTTCCTTGTCATTACACATTATGTTTGATCTCCAATTATTTGTTCAGGTGCATGATGCCTTCTAACATATTTTGCAATTACAAGATCCTTCCTTCTTGATTCTGGGCTTGTTCCACTTAGTCCACCATGCTAAATTAAAGTTTTGTTTTTTTCTTTTGTCTGATACTTGGGTTCCACTTTCTGAGACTCAAGTGCCTCTATCTAAGACTCGGGTGCCTCTGTCTGCAACTCGGTTCCCTCTGTTTGTGACTTGGTCTCTTCAGTCTGTGACTTGGTTTCCTCTACCAGTAGCTTAGGTTGCATAGGTTGCAACTCAATTTGAACTGTTTGATTTTTTGCAGATGAATTCAATGGTTGACAGGGATGTTGTCCAATCACCATTTCTTGTGTCTTAGGTATAGTATCAGGTTCATAATATATAAAGTTTCTATAATCCTGAGGCTCTTTACAGCTATGTTTTTCACCTCTTTCTACAAACTCATCAATCCTTACATGCACACTTTCTATGATTTTATGAGTAGAAAGATTCAAAAATTTATGTGCTTTTCTTTTATAGGAGTAGCCTAGGAATATACCTTCATCACCTTTTACATCAAACTTTCCATTTCTTGCTTCCTTCAAGATGTAACATTTACTTCCAAATACTTGGAAATAACAAACATTAGGTTTATAGACATACCATAATTCAAAAGGTGTCTTCTTAGTACCTTTCTTTAGTTGAACTCAGTTCAAGGTGTGAATTATAGTGTTGATGTCTTCCTTCCAGTATTTGGTAGCAACATTCTTTTCAATCATCAAGGTTCTTGCACAATCCATAATGGATATGTTCCTTCTTTCTACTATACCATTCTGTTGTAGAGTACCTGGGGAAGATACTTTTCTTTTGATTCATCTTTCATTACAAAATTCATTGAATTCATTAGAAATGAATTCTACTCCTCTATCAGTTCTTAAGCATTCAATTTTCTTTCCTGTTTCTTTTTCAACTCTGGCTAGGTACCATTTGAATTTCTAAAAAGCTTCTAATTTTTCTTTGAGAAACATAACAGTCATCATTCTGGAATGATCATCAACAAATAGAATGAAATAATTCTCACCTATGTAACTTGTTGTTCCAATTGGTCCACATAAATTAATATGTACCAATTCCAAAACTTCTTCTGTATTGTAGTTCTTTCTCTTGAAGCTAGTTTTTCCCATCTTCCCAATTTGACATTGTTTGCATATTGCCAGATCAGGTTTCTTCAGAATGGGAGTTCCTCTTACTCTTTTGTTCTTACTTATGTTAACTAGGTTATCAAAGTTCACATGACATAACCTTTTATGCCATAACCATCTTTATTCTACATGTGCAATAAAACATGAACTTTCATTGAGATCAAGATAAAATAGATTACCTTTTGTTTGTCTGCAAGTTCCAACTAGGTTTCCCTTACCGTCCAGGAGCTTGGCCTTACCATTCATGAATTATACCTTTAAACCATTGTTATTCAGTTGTTCCACACTTAGTAGATTGTGCCTTAGTCTTTCAACCCAATAAGAATTATCACATGTGATTCCTTCTATTAAAGAAATACAACCTTTACCTTTCACATAGAAGGGTTCATCATTCCCAAAACTGACACTCCCACCATCATAGTGCTCAAGATGTTCAAATATGGTTTTATCACCAGTCATGTGTAGAGAACAACCACTATCAATTATCCAAATGTCATTCTTGCTAATATGACAATATAGTGTTGTCTTTTCATTATCTTCATTATCTAACCCATTCTTAATATAAATATGAACCATTTCATCTTCATCTTCATCACTATCAGAATCTTTAGCAATGTAACAAGTTTTCTTACCCTTTTCTTTGTCGCTTTTGTAATATTTCTTTCCTTTATACTTGTTGAACTTTTTCTCACCTTTGTCTTCCTTTTTTGGACACTTAGCAGCAATGTGACCAACCTCATCACATGAAAAGAAAATTAATGGTATTCTTCCCTCGTATTGTCCTTTTCCTTTTGCATCTCTCCTTGCAAGTAATGCTTCAATGATTTCCAAATCTTCATCATCATATTCATCATCACTGTCACTATCAATATGTTTTCCTTTCCTATTTCCAAGGTTTAATTTAGATTTGAATGCAGACTCGAGATTGCCAAGATTAGGAGAGTAATTATCAAAGTTATCCAACTTAAAGGTTGTGTGTCTTCCAACCAATCCATCTAGAGTTATACCCTTACTGCATCTCATTTCTTGAATAGTTGAAACTCTAATTGCATAGATAAGAAGAAAAGTTCTCAATACCTTACTAACCATTGTTGTGTCTTCAATTACTCCACTGGTAGCTATGATGGCACTGACACTTTTCCTGATCCTTTCACTATATTTTTAATGTCCTCTCCTTCTTTCATTTTCATCTAATCAAATTGACCTCAGAGTTTTCCTTCTTTGTCTCTCTTTACATTGACATCTCCTCCATGAATATCATGAAGTTTGTTCCACATATCAAAGGCAGTAGGGCAGTCCTTGAATTCATCAAATTCAGAATAGCAGAGTGTAGAGGCTATATCAATCATCATTATGTTACGATGCTTCATGTCTATAATCTGATCCATAGTCAAAGGTCTTGGTGGTTCCACATATACCTATGGCCCAAGAATTGAAAACCATTATCTCCAATGGTAGATAGATGTAGTCTCATCAAATCTTGCCATGCAGCAAAATTATCTTTGTTAAGCTTTGATTTCTCCCTTTTGTAAGACATCTCTGATATTTAGCTTAGGCCTCAAAGATTTTCCTGATAGAACCAAATTCTCTTATACCAATTTTTGTAAATGAATTGAGTAATTGAGACGGGAGGGTGAATCAGTTACCACAAAAACAAATCCAAGTCCCTTAGATGTCTGAAACAATTTTGTCACCGTTGCTCAGTTAACACAAATATTCTACTGTCACTCAGTTAACATAGAAAATCTTAAGATATTAACTGTGATTATCTTTAGTAATTAATTACAAAAAAATAAACTATAAATAAAATTAAATGTACACAGATAACACCAAGATTTAACGTCGAAACCCAATATGAGAAAAACCACCAATTGCAACTAGTCACTGTTTTTTACTCTTCTGAAGTGAGCCCTGTTAGGAGCCAACCCTGTTAAGGTTACAATAACACACTATTAGGTGTGACCTTTTTAGAGGATTTAATCACCCTGTAAGGAGTGGCCTTATGAGAGGTCTTTAAACACTTCAATGTAGAAATGTCACCTTGTGAGAAGATTTATAAAAGAATGTTAAGTCTACTCTATTAAGAGATTTTGATCACTGCTACAGTTGTTAGAAAGTAACATTGGATTGACCTGTTTGATAACCAACTGTCTTTGCTTATTCAGATCTCTGTTCTAGATTAAATACTTGATCCTCACTGATAGGATATTCTCTTGCAGTTTTCTATTTTCTATCCTCAATCAGAATCCCATCTAATTTCGCCTTCACTCTTCATATCATTTGTACTCATTGTCTCTCTCAATATTCAATCCAAACTTGACCTTATATATATATATATATGTAATTATTTAACTTGGTCAACACTAAAATCCTTCAATGCTCGACCAACACTATAATGCCCAAGTGAACTTGATTGGAACTGAAAATCAATTGGTCCTCTTCAATGCCCGAGAGTGCTTGGCATGAACTGAATGTGCTCAAATAGGATTAGACATTTGTGTAAAAATCACTATACTTATGTAAACATCAATGACAATACACAATTGAATAATTGTCATCAACAATAACTGTAACAAGCATGGACACAAAGCACATGAATGTAGATCTAAGCTGAACAAACCAATGAAGAAATCTTATATGGAAAAAAAATTTCCTACTTGCAACATGCATGGCCACACATTTCATGAATGCAAGAAAAAAATAAAGCAAGTTTGAAAACCTAAAGAACAAGAAAATGCATATCAACCGAGACGAGTCGGTAAT
The DNA here is from genome assembly GCA_018584345.1 of Thuja plicata. Lineage (NCBI taxonomy): Eukaryota > Viridiplantae > Streptophyta > Pinopsida > Cupressales > Cupressaceae > Thuja > Thuja plicata. The sequence goes on from MU224006.1 coordinate 463,838, forward strand.
ACATATGTTTGGGATTACAACACTTGGTTAAATTGCACAACATATGGTAGATATGGACATATAGCTGGTAACTATATGAGGAAATGGATAAGAAGATCTAGAAACTAAACTAACCCTGGAATGACATGCTTACACTGTCATAAGGTCAATCACTTAAGTAAGGGTTGCAGAGACTGAGTGACAGAGTCAAGCACTTTTAAAAATGGAAATACTATTGAAGACATCATGAGAATGAGAAATAAAATATGGAGGAGAGCTTCGAAAAATGATAATGCTAGACCAAGCACTACAGTTGGTGACACCTCATCTAATGGATTAGGTGAGTCCACCACCCACACCTAAGCAATACAAGTAAGTATGAAACTGCACTCTATAAAGCTGTATTTTACATCAGTTCCTATATTCATAAAGAATATGCCAAATTAGCATGAATGAAGATGCACTATGGTATTGCATGTTATGTTTTGTGAATCTAGTATGGTCAGTCATATGAACCAAGCATAAACTGCATGTCAGTGTACATGTGAAAAACAACTGAGTTGATACTATATACAGAGAATCATCGGTAAACATGTGGAAGAAAACCAAGTTGACACTTTGTACTAAGTATTGTATACTCACCAAGATGAAGACTTTGGTTTGTTGACCGAGCATATCTTTTTCATCAACCAAGTTGTAGGTGAAGCATTTAATGCATCACTTAGGGTATTTTTCTATAAAAAGGGCAACGTGACATCATTCGTTCACCCAACATTAAAGAGAAAATTGTACAGTGAAGAAGAGAGATTTAGTGTGACTACATTGCAGAGTGATTCACAACACTTCCAAAGCTACTACAAAAGATTTCAAGCATTCACGACAAACATCCAGTGAGTACCTAGACTTACCAAGTTAATAGGTTGTTTGTGAAGAAGCCCTAAATTAACAAACAATGGCATCCACTTCACAAACCTCAAAGATCAAGATGGAAAAAGACAATAAGTTCATTCTAATAAAGAACTCAACCTGTGAGGAACCTAACTACAATTTCTTCCCTGAGGTTGCTTCTCAACCCAATGACAAGGGAGCATTTTCAAGTATCACACCTAGGGTTTTACTGGTTGAATACATTCATGCATACATCCACTGTAAAGTTGCAGAGATTGGAGGCTTTGAGATTGAGGAAGCTTACAAGAAGCTATTCAAGGATGGTAACCTAAAGGATGAGTACAAGAACATTGAAGTAAAAGGGTTAACCAATGCCCTAGTGTTCCCAAAAGACTTCAAAATAGAATGGATTAACATTGTGCTCAGCCGAGTGCATGATGGAAAGATGTGGTTAGATGAACCCAAGCCAATCACAAAGGATGTGATTCATGCAGTGACTGGTTACCCGATAACCAAAAAGGAAAAATCCCTAAGATACCCTGGATGGCCCGAGATTGAAAAATTAACTGGAGCCAAATGGGACGGCAGAGGTCTAAAAGTAAATTCAATCACCGACCCTGAAATGAAATTTGGTGCATATGTGATTGGATACAAAATATTTAAAGCAATAATAATGAATAGGGTTTCTTGTGGAGTAGTTGACACTGCATACAAGATAGTGAAGAAAGGTGTATTGCAACTCGATCTAGTTGAGCTGCTACTGAAACAACTAGAAGAAAACATGAGAACCATTAGATCAGCCCAATCTAATACATGTAATTTTGGTTCCCTACTAATTTGACCATTCTTTTACTTCCAAAATTTCTTTCCTTCCATCGGTAATGTCACTTGGGACACCAACCGACCTATCACAACATAGATTAGTGATTACATTAAATCACTAGGAGATAATTTCATTCCACTATTGGATGCATACTTTACTGCATTCAAGAATAGGATGTAGAAGAGGTTGAAAATCCCTTCCCAGTTGGTTGAATAATACAAGGATGAGATATGCTTTGTAGTTGACACCAACACCACACTCATCAAACTTGCCAATGTAAGAACAACATGGTTACCACCATGGGATTATGAAATTGACATTGATCTAGCTACAAGATATATTGAAGCCCTACTAAATGAACCAATTGACAAATCTTTAAGTAGATTTGGGACATATGAGGAAGCCAAGTCAAGAATTAATACTACTTAGTAGTCAAGAAAATAGGAAAGAAGTAAACACAAAGGGTGAAAACACTTAAGAAGAAACTTTTGGTAACTGATGAAGAATTGTAACAATCAGTGGACATCACCGGGGAATAGACACCTGTTGGTGAAAGAAAAGATTTAAGTAATTCAGAGTCTACCGAATTAGATGTAGAGATACCATAGGAAAAAAAAAAATTACTGATATAATGGATGCATCTAGGACAAGGAGAAAAACAACAAAGGTAGACTCACCACCATTGAAGAAAGGCATTGTAAGGACATATCAGAAAAGGAAAGCCTCAACCAAGAAACCAGCACTGAGACAACAGAATAAATATGTAAGAGGAAGAGATAACAAGGATTATACTGAAGAAGCAGAAAGAGAACAAAGAATCCAAGAAGAAAAGGCCAAAATACCAAAGACAATTGATGAAATTTCAGAGTCAATCATTAACATAGGAAGCATACAACATCAAAATATTAGACAATGGGGAACTCTATCTACCAAGGATCAGAACAAAATAGAAGAAGAAATCATTAAGATGATGGTAGCTTTCAAATGTGTACCTCTACAATTTGGCAATCATACTCCATAGGAGCTACAAGACAAAATATTAGCTAGGTGGACATATGCATTTCATTTGGAGAAACAGATAAGAGAGAGATCATTAGTTACATTCATGTCCAACTCCATAGTTGAAGAAATTGACTCAACCATGAAGGAGTACACCAATAATTTTGTACAAAAACTAGAGCATACAAGGTATTGCAGAACAAGCTTGAAGATATTGACTTTGAGAGCAATAAGATTTGGACACAAATCTTTAATCCACCAGAGAAGGTACTAGCTATAACCAAGACTTCTCACACCGAGGAGAAGGAGGCCACACTGAGTCCCAAGCACATATTCATCAATGACACTGAGGATGTCAATCCTATTGACTTAACCACAGAAGAAAGTAAAGTCATGGATGATATTCCTGATATATTGAAATCATTGGGGGAAACACCAGTTATAACTCTACAAGATATCACCCAATGGGATCCTAATGATGATGATGCAAAGACTGATGAAGATGTCAATATTGCCACCAAGCCAAGAAATGAACAGGACACTACTAATGTTGCACAGGCACTTGTACCATGTAATATGCCTTTATTGATGCAAGAAATCAATATAATGACTTAATCACAATAGACACCAACTGAGCCTGAAGCAGACATACCAATGGAAAAAGGTGAAGAGTAAGGGGAGAAGACAAATACCAATTGAGAGGAAAAACCAAGTGATGCATCCACTGAGAACACTGAGAAGGCAAACAAGGTTGCAGGTCAAGAAAAAGTTGAAGTAGAGACGTCTACTACCGAACAATAGGTATAGACCGAGCAACCTATCAAAGGAACCACATCTCTCAAGAAATCAATGATAGAAACTGAGCAATAAAAGGCTCTTTCCATAGTACCTCATTCCCCTTCCTCAAGAAACATTAAATATAAGAAGAAAAAGAAGAAAAGTAAAGCCCTCGTCGCACTCGATGAGATCATAGACATACCCAACTGTGATCCAAGAACACTTGATCCTGAGTCACTAACAAGATATGGGGAGCTATGAAAAATAAAATCACAATAGGACAAGCTCAAGAAGGAACATAGAAATTCACAAGTCCTAGAAACTATAAAGGAAATTCTATTGTAGATAGTGCCTGACATCGAGATTGATCAAAATGCACCCATCATTTATAAACTTGCAGTTCTAACTGAGGCAATCACACAACAGAATCTATATGTCAAGAAGGTCATTGAGGAATGAGTAGAAGAGAAGTATCACTACAAATTCACTGATAAAATCAGCCAAGAAGTGGTAGAGAATAAGGTGAAACTTTTTGAACTAGTATCTACACTAGAACTTGTTATTTTAGAAGTAGTTACCTTAGTTCAAAAGTTGTGTGCTCTAGAGAACTTCACTACCAAGCATAGTGAACATATAGCTAAGATAGATGAAGATCTAAAAGCTAGTGCACTAAGTCTAACAACCAATCCAAATGCATTCCAACTGCATTATGAAAATATTATAGAATCTAAATGGTTAAGAATTGAAATACAAAAGGTAGAAAGAAAAATTACAGATGAAGTAACCGAGCTACAAGCCATGTTACTATCAAATCCCACATTGTTGTTAACACACATGACTATGAAAAAGACTCTAATTTCCAACCCAGAGATGTCAGTAGGAGAAATCATATATAACATGCATGCTCAAATTACTTTAGAGAAAATGACCCTAGAGAACTTAAAGGAGAAATGGGAAAAGCTGATGGAAACCATTCAACAATCTCATTTACACATTTTTGACGAGCTATAAGTTCTACATCTTTTTCATTACTTTCAAAAAATGGGGAAACATGTACATACATTATATCTACATACCAAGGCATGCACATAGGGGGAGTCATTGTAAAAGTACAACACTTGGTGTATGTACTATACATATCATTTTTTGATACTAATGCCAAAGGGGGACATTGATAGTCCATAAAGGATCAGCAGTTGTCACTAGTATACAAGAAGATAGTTTTGGTTAGTCGGTCATGATCACCGAGCGACAGCACTCACCAAGTCACAAAATTCACCGAGCACACTGATCACTGGGATGCTTTGAGCACCTAGCGATAGCACAATCACCAAGTAGTATATCACCCGAGCACCAATACACAGAGATCACCGAGCACCATTCTACACCGAGAGACAAAATTTCACTAGGAAAAGCATATCTTATCTACATGTCAGCTAAAGCACTTTAATCTTTAAAATAGCTTTTTGCTTAGTTGGATAACCATTTCTTGAGGATCAAGAAAAACATTAATTATGGATGTAATTAGTTAAATTATTGTATTCATGCAAACTAGGAGATCAAGGTCAAGTTGTAAACCTTTGATCTTAGAGTTTTATCAAGAAAAGCGTGAAACCTGATTAGGTCAAAATCTTATATATATAGATGTAATAATCAATCAAGAATAAGATGATTGTAGCTGCCAAGGACATCTATGGACCAAACAGAAAGTTTCATGTACAAGGACAAATAAAGGAGAAATAAGTTTATGAAGAAGTACATTCGAGGCTATCAAGCAGAACAAAGGTATTATCCATCATAATAAGGTGATATATATATATATATATATATATATATATATATATATATTGTGAACTTAATGGATATGTAATCAAAAATTTGAGATTGCAGCAATTAGGTCATATATTTTTTTGCTCTCTAACAATTCTAGAAAACAAAAAAATCCTTTCACAAGGAAGACTTAATAGTCTTTTATGTTAATATCTTAACCGAGTGCACAAATACATTGTGTTGCTAAAATATCCTAACTGATTAGACTTAACAAGTCTGACATGTTACTCCTAAAAGGGTAAGATCTTCAGAAGTAATCACAACTTGTAGCCTTAATAGGTACCTTCCATCCTGCAGATAGTGAAGCTTTGTGGGTTTCATCCCCACCACAATTTATACCTTCTAACAAGGGTTTCTGCTTTATCAAATACTTGTGTCATTTGTAAATGAGTTTCATGAATTTTTCAATGTTTATTTACATGCATTTACATTTATGCTATGATATTGCATGCATAAAGTAGAAAATCTACAATGGTCGGTTATGCAAATAATGAGTACTAAGGCTTTAAATTGTAAAAGTTTTTAAGGGTACTCATTCACCCCTCCCCTCTCATTACACACCCTTCCATTATTCCAACACCCTTAACTAAAACCATGAGACAGGATAGAAAAGAGTTTAAGTGGACACTAGGATCATCAAAGAGATTTGATTTGTTGAAGAGAAAAGTTATAGAGCAGCCTATTTTAGCACTTCCATATTTCAATAAGGTATTTCAAGTAGACTATGATGCTATTGGAAATGGAATTAGAGTTTTTTTGAGACAGGAAGGTAAACCGATTACTTATTTTAGTGAGAAGTTGAATGAAGCCAAAAGAAAATATTCAGTTTATGATCAAGATTTTTATGTTATAGTTTAGGCGTTGAGGAAGTGGAGACATTATCTTTTGCTTATGAATTGTGTTTTACTAATCATCAAGCTTTGTAGTATTTGAATAGCAAAGGAATTTTGAATGAAAAGAATTTAAAATAGGTTGAGTTTATTGCAGAGTTGGACTTTGTTTTTGAAGCATATGAGTGGAAAGTCTAATAGGGTTTTTGATGCTCTGAGAAGGAGGCAGAATTTATTGATAGAGATGGATATAAAATTTGTTGGGTTCAATGAACTCAAGAGTTACTATCCTAAGGATCTTGATTATTGTGAGGCCTGCAGAGATTGCACAAAACCTATTACTCTAGACAGGACCATATGGTTGGATTTTATAATCAAAGATGTAATGTGATTCAAATGGAGCCGATTATGCATTCCAAAGAGTTCCATGAGGAAGAACCTAATTAAAGAGAGAAGCATAGTGGAGGATTGTCCAGACACTTTGGATGAGATAAAAATATTTCTCTGGTTAGTGAGCATTATTGTTGGTCACAATTGAAACAAGATGTAAATAATTTTGTGCATAGTTGTAGAATATGTCAGATGCAAAAAGGAACCAGGCATAATAAAGGGTTATATAACCCATTACCTGTACTAGAGAGGCCATGGGAGGATATTTGTATTTAATTTTTTATTTTTTTTTACCAAGGACTCAAAGAGGACATGATTCCATTTTTGTTGTGGTGTACACATTCTCAAATATGGCACAATTCAATCCTTGCAAAAAGAATAATGATGTTGTTCATGTGGCAAAATTATTTTCAAGGAAGTGGTGAGACTACATGGTTTACCAAAAAGAATAGTTTCATATCAAGACACTAAGTTTGTTGGGTACTTTTGAAGGACATTGTGGAAGAATCTAAAGATAGATTTGAAGTTTATCTTATCACACCATCCACAGACTGATAGATAGATAGAAGTGGTGAATAGGAGTTTGGGAAATTTATTGAGATGCTTAGTTGGGGATAAACCAAAGGGGTGGGATTTGATTTTACCACAAGAAGAATTTGCATACAATAATGTTTTCAATACGAGCAGTGATAAATCACCATTCCATCTTGTATTCAAAAGTAGTCCAAGAACTTCTTTAGAATTAAGGAAGTTGGAAAATGAAGAAAAGAGAAGTGCTAAAGTTGAATACTTTGTAGAACACTTGAAGAATTTGCACGAAAAGGTGAGGAAGAATATTCATAAAATGAATCTTTAGTACAAGGCTAAGGCAAATCAGAAAAAGAGGCATAAGGAATTTCAGGTGGGAGATGAGGTTATGGTTCATTTTAGAAAGGAGATATTTCTAGTGGGAACATACAATAAGTTGGAGATGAATAAATTTGGACCATGCAAAATCCTGAAGATGCATGATTCAAGAAATGCTTATGAAGTAGAGTTTCCTAGTGAACTCAATATTTCACCTATGTTTAATATTTTAGATTTGATAGAGTATTGTGAAGGCAATATGGAAGATGAAATAGAAAAATCATAGTGGAATATTCTAGCACCTAATTCAACTATAGAAGAGATAGAGGATATCTTGGACACTCATGTGGGTAGAAGCACAAGAAACAAGAAATATGAAGAGTACTTGGTCAAATGGAAGGGACAACCTATTGGAGATTCATCATGGATATCAAAGGATGACGTTGACCACCTTTCTTTTCCTATGAACATCTAAGATGTGACAATGTCACTTCTCAAACTACCATGTGTGTCTCATGCAGGAGCATCCAGGGTGTAAGAGAAATCTTGCATCACCTAAAAATATTGTCTAGTTTTCAATAAGGGTTATCTTTGGACAGGGTTCCTAGTTTTAGAAAGTTTACTATTTTGGGTAAGTTTTTCATGTGATCACAAATTTTTCCAATTGCTTCCCTAGAGGTTCATTTTGGACATATAAGTCTGTCTCTAAAATTTGATAACAAGATCATGTCCGATTTTGAAGATATTACATTTTCTATTTTGGTGAGCTAGTACAAAAACTTTGAACTCACTTTTGAAGGCCATAGAGGCTACGAAAAGGGGTGAAACTTTGATCAGGTGGTCTTTCAAAGCGTAGCGCATAGAGAACTTCATGAAATTTCTAATATGGGATCATAATAGCCAATCGAATCAACAATTCACAAGCTATGGTTTTTGGAAGTTGGGCCTTCATGACTCAAGTTTCAATACAAAAGGAATACAGAGAAAAAATACTTAAGGTGGGAAATTAAACCGTTGGGTGCCAAAATTGTAAATTTTCACTTTCTAGAATATGCTAATGTTTTTAATTGTGCTACTTATGTAGGGTTGAAGGGGGATTTTAGGGTTCAATTCCAAAAGTGTATATTGTGGCTCTATCTTGCAAATTATTGTAATGAAAATATCCATGTGGCTATAGCATGTTACTTTTCTGATTATTGTAATATCATTTCAATAAAGATAATAGAAAGAAAGTGTTTCTATTCTTTCCATTGTTCTTTCCTTGAATTTTTTTTGTCTTTTCCCTGTTATATTTTGTGTGTTTGGTTGAAAAAGGGGAGTGCCCTTTCTCACGTAATTGCTCTTAATGAACACCTAAATTTAAAAATGGGTCCTCTATCAATTCAATTCCATTTAAAATCAAGGTAAGCACTTATTTCTAAGTGTGTTCCTCTATTTTTCCTCCAATCAAATAATTTTTTTCATCAACTAGGCCCTATGTTACCATTTGTGGTGTTTATGTCCTATCTCATCCTCAAAAATGGTTGTTTGTTCCAATCCCCCATCTCCTAATTTCCTAAGACCCATGGTCTGGATTTGGGCCCTGATTGGGTGGTACATAATGTTTCAAACATCATGTACCCTGAATATTAAGCCCAAGTTTAAAATGAGGCCATGTCTCAGTGATTTAGCAGAGGATTGAGATTTATACATTGGATTTTTCAATTCTACCTCTAGATTTAGTATAAAAGAAAGCCACACACTTCATTTTGGAAACATGAAAGTAATTGCAAGGTTAGAACCCCAATTTTAAGATATCCCATGAAGTGAGGACTTGCGAATCAAGGCTACATCGATCTTCTATCAAGCATTCAAGCATTCAAATATTTCAACATCAGCAAGAAGCTTCAAAAGTATTATGATGATGACTAGGACTAGATCACCAACTGATGATTGGGTTGTACTCTTCCTCCTTAGGGTTGGGTATGGTTTATTTTTATCTTCTAATCTACATTCTTGTGATTCAAATCAATATTTTTACATGCTTTCAATCACACATTGATTGGATTTCCATATAGAGTTTAATCTATCACATTATGGTAGATCTTTACATTGCATTTATGCACTTTAACTCATAGTAATTTAGACATACTCTAGATTCATGAGCACTACAATTTTTCTTTATTATACTGGTTATCCATGGAGGTGGGAATCACCAAAATGGGGGTTGACCATGGAAAAACCTATATATCCACCTACACACACACTTTTCAAATTTATAGATACAAAAGACCTCAAAATAGACTATCATAAGTTTTATCCACTCTCTTCCCTGATACAACCACTTTACAACTTGTCCCAACTCAAAAATCAGGATACAAAACATTCCAAACATTTTGTACCTCCCAGAATGAGTTGAAATTGAGTTTGCAAATAGGTCATAGTCTCAGGATCATAGATTATCAAATATAGGTATTTTTGGGATTTTGTCAATCAAAAATTCAGATCTAAGTCTTCACATCTTCTATTTTGATTCAATGTGCACTCAAATCCTTTCTAATTTCCCTCTATATTTACTTTTCAATTCAATTAATTCACTTCCCAACTTGGTTAATTATCTTATCTATCTCCTTCTCAATTCTAAGCAACAAAGGAATAGAAACCTTGAAAGAAAAAATCTTGCATTAGCATCCCTCTTGTTAGGTGGTGTTGATCAAATTTTTCTTGAGATGGTTTTTTATTCCAATGTTTCTTATAAATTGGGGAAAACTAGATGTTTAGGTGATCCCCTTTTCACACTACATGCTCTAAAATATTGATTATAATTCACATTTCTAAACATCTAAAACTAATTCATTATTGATAATCTACACTTGTAGACCTTTACACATACACCACACACCATAAAAAAAATACTTATTCAACTCATCAATTCCATAAAATTATCTCAACTTGTATATCATCTGAAATAAACAATAACGTCAACTAGATCAACCTAATTAGATGTAGAGAATAAAACATAAATAATCGACCCAAAATACTATCTCCAATGCATTGTGGAAGGGAAAAAATGTTTGAAGAATCAAATCATGTTTTCACACCATCCTAACACACCCAAATCATCTCTATCATCATCTCATGCTACCACATGGTCCAAAACTGCTCAAGTCAGCTTTGGAGGATAGAATCAATAAAGAAAGGCAACCAAAAAAATTAAAACATGATGTAGTCCTCCTCAAAACTTGTAGCTGATTCATAATATATCATCACCTATCATAAAAAAAAAATCTCATCTGAGAACCACAATACAATATCTTTAAAAGTGGAGGAATACAAGGCATTCCAACAAGTAGGTACACTATCACTGCATATTCTGACACTACGCCACAATATCTTCTATAAAAATGAATTGAAACTTAAAACATAAGATATATCTACCTTTTTCATCCTCCAACATCATACTAGAACTAAAACACAATATGATTCAATGAAAAATAATGAAGACCATATTCATCATAATCTATATTTCATAGTATTCACAAAAAAAATCATACTTAGCCAATTTATAATGTAAATACTTGGGCACCACTTTAATTCTCTAAAATGGACATGAATCATATTGACATTCCATCTCTCATTATAACCAACAATCGTTGTGTCAATGAAAACACTTATGTAATATACTAAAATACCAACATTGTGGAAACAATAGATACATAATTTAACTCATATTGTTTTGTCCTTATAACAAAATAGGTTGACACAAATGACAACATTAATACATATTTTCAAAAGTATCCTCCTTTTTTATTGATGAAAACACTTTTACCATCTATTCATCTCTCCCCCTTTGACATAAAAGACAAAGGACATCACTATAGTTTAATTGTTTGTAGATCATCTTCCAAAAATATCATTTATAAATCAATAAATTTTAGATAACTTTTTGTTATTAGTGGAGCATGGATGTAAGCCCTGACATACTTTGTATAGATTACATCAATTGAAGCTTCTAAAATTACATCATTCTTTTTATTCTTCATTGACACAAATGAGTATGACTTAAACTTGGGTCACAACTTCATTGATGCATCAACAATAATCGGAGTAGCCATTTGATCACTAATAGATATAACAAGTATTAAAAGAATGATAAATACCTTTAAAAAAAACTTTCACTAAGGTTAAATGGAATTTACAACTTGAGATGTCTCCATTACACAACACAAATCTCAAATTTTTACAATCACAAGTGATGAAATTTAAGTTCAAACCATAATATAACCTATCTCTTTGAAATCTAAGTGTTTCATTAAATGCATTTGATCTGGTACAAATATACACAAAACACTACTTCTATGTATGTACAAAGACTATGAAATCTTCTACATTTTTTTGCATAGACCTGGAATGCTTTGGAAAAACCTTAAAAACATTTTCCATTTTAAAAATAATTCAAGATACCAACCATAAGGGCATTAACAATTTCTTCAATCAAATCTCCCCCTTAGAAAGTGTCGTTAGTTTATTTTTGGAGGAAACATCTACACCACCATGAGGTATAGACTCATCGTTCATCTTGCCTTCTTCCTTTTGATCAGACTTATTCACCCATGCCTCCTAAATTTCTTATTTTCCTCATTCACATCAATCTTCTTCATAAAGACAAAGGTTCTTTCATTCTTTCATCTACATAACCTATAAATGTGCCCCAATTTCTTGTAATTATAATATGTAGGACCATGTTGTAGACTAATTCCACTTCTTTTGATATTATATTTAAAATTAGTAGCCTTATGACCAAATTTTATGCATGCATAACATTAATTATTGAGTGATTGAGAATTCCTACCATTGTTTACATTCATGAATCCCTTCCTCATCATTCTACGACTACATTCATTCTATTTATGCCCGAACTTATTGCAAGCATAACATAAACTGTTAAATGGTTGAGATCTGATATGACTTCTACATTTACTATCTCTATCTCCAAACATGTTACATGACAAACAATGAACATTGAAAGATGGAGAATCCTTAGTTTGAGCAAGAGAACGCTTCTTGAAGTTCTTCCTGTTCTAGATCAAATTGAAACCATTTTGATCTTCATTGGTATTCTTAGATTCATCCTTGTTTTTTTCATCTTTGTTGGGACTATTGGAACTTTCTCCTAAATCGAAATCAAGACCACCTTTTCCCTTCAAGATGTCTTTTGAAATTCTATCATTTTATCAAGAAAATCACTACCACTTTGAGCTTCAAATTCCTGTCCATTTATTCTTTTACATCTTTAAAATTATTCCTCAATGTCACAATTTATTCTTAAAGCTTAATATAATCCCATTATTTGATATGTAGCTTTATTTCAAGACTATAAATGTTCTATTTTAGTTCTTCAACTTGAATTTTTATGATGCAAGAACATTTCAGGTGAATCGTGATCGACATCATTAAAAAATATTTTCTAATTTTGTTTTTTTTGGTGTCTCTCTTTTCTAATCACCATGATAAGAAAGTTAAAATCTTTCCTCTTCTCTATGGTGGTTAGTCATTAGTTTTGAAACCAAACATGGACATCCATCAAGAGAAAATTGTGTTAGATTTTTAGTGGTCACTTCCTTTTTGTATGCGTATGTAAAATGTGGAAGAAGATATAGGAATTAAAAATTGTTTGATAGAATGTTGCAATGCGCTATGATCTCATGAGCTTCAGTTCTTTCAAGATATGCATAAAATGGAATTTTAGAAAAGGCCTTTAAAAAAATGCAATTGCCTAAAGTTCAACCCAACAAACTTTGTCAAAATTCTTCAACATGTGCCAAGATAATAAAACTGTCAAGGGGAGTTGTAATAGTTCTTGGTTTTAGTTAAATTTGGGAGAATAAATTGAGAATAACAACCACAAATCATCATGTAAAAAGAAAAATTAGAACTCATACTAGAATGACGCCATGTAGTGAAAGATGACATTTTTGAAAGGGGGAAGAAGAGGTGGTAACCTAGTGTGTGTGGAAGGAGAGATGATAACATTTACGAGAAGAAGAATAATAAATACTCAAGAATAAAAAGAATGTGAGAGAACTGTCTAGGTAGGAGGAAGAGGCCAATAAATAAAATAAACAACACTAGGAAATAAAGAGAGAGCGTGGGGAACAATAGTTGGGGCTATATGAGAAAAGGGGGAGAGGCTCTATGGGAGGAAGAACATAGCATAGTAAGAAATGTAAAATAAAAAAAAGCTTGTGCGTTGTGTGGTGGGTGGAATCTACTGAGAGAGGTTAAGAATCATTCAAAGAAAGAGTAGGCCATTATGTAAAAAGTTATTTTTTAATAAAAATGTAATCACATTTCTTTTAAACTGCAATCTGGTATTGAGTGTGAGTTTAATGTAACAACACAGAGTCTCTGTTGGGTGAGATTTATGATTTGTAGATATTGTCTTGCATGAAATGGTATCAGATCAAAATATTTTGAGTGCATAGCTAGAGAATTGAACATGAGAAAACTTTTACTAGGACCTATGGAAGAATAATGATGTTGTGTGAATAGATCTCCAACCATGGGGCACTTCACACTTGAGGGAGTGAAGAAATTGTGGAGGGATCAAGAGGGTTGTTTCAAGTGTGTGAAGTTTTAATTTTTTGGGAGATTGAAGTTGCAAAGAGAGTAAATTGGAAAGAGTGTTGAGAGGATCTCAAGAGACTAGTGCAAGTGTGGAGGAGTCCTGCAATGGTGAGAGCTAGAGAGAATTGAAGCTATTGATGGAGAAAAATAAAGAAGAAGTGTAGGTTTATGATTGGTTTGGTTTTGATGATCTCTGTGTTGGAGAAGGGGAGAAAGAAGAGATAGATGATTTTTTTTGAGGGGGAAGTGAAAAAATTAAGGCAACGGGTGTGAAATGCCTTGCAAGAAATGAAGAAAGAGATGAGAAAAGGATAAAATTTAGTGGCAGAGAGATGTCCTTTAGAAGATGTGGATGTAGTAGATGAGCATAAGGTTGAGATAGAGTTTTGAGTAATGCATAAATGTCAAGTTTTTTATGAATACCTTGATGAAGAGAAAGAGTTTCTTGAGTAAGAGATTGAAAGGTTTAAACACTTGTTTAGTGCATCAACAAAGAAAGTTGTGCCAATGGTGAATTAAGAGGACAAAGATGATCTAACTACAATAATGGAATGTGAGAAGGTTGAAGATGAAAAATATGAGAATAAAGAGGATGTTGAGGTAGAAAAAGAGAATTTGGTAAGATCCAAAGATGTTTAGTTCATATTTCCTTTATTTACCGATTGCATTTGGGAGAGTGTAATTTTAGGGTTGCATATGGGTATTGGGTGTTTGCATGTTCTAGCATGTTGAGGATGTTATAGGCCATTCATGGAGGTGGTTGATTTGTAATGGACATGATTCTATGAAGAAAGAGATGAGAGTAGAGACTATTTGGAGGAGGAGAAGAGGGATCTTTTGGTAGAGAAGGTTGGACTGAGGTGGACATGAGTCCATAAGAGGCAAGAGGATAAGAGGACTCAATTGGTGGATGAGGCTAGAAAGTGGCCCATCAAAGTACTAGAAGAGGTAGAGGAAGAAGCTATCTCTATCTACATTGGAAACAGGGTTTGTTGTAGGTTGTTTACAACTTGACAGTGTATTACAACTACTTAATTCCATTTTGTGAGTTCTACTAAAAAAAATTCTTACCCAACATGTCTGATACAGGAGCATCCGGGATGAATCAATGATTGACATCAACTAGATATATTTTCCATTTATTTGTTTTTGTTTTCTCTTTTTTTGGCATCTCTCCATTCTATTGACTGTGATAAGAAAGTTAAAATATCACCTCTTCTCTTTGGTGGTTAGTTTTAATTCATTTAAAACTAGGCACGAACATCCATCAAGAGAAAATTTTGTTAGATTTTAGAGGTCACTACCCTACCATACATGTATGAAAAATGTGGAAGAAGATACATGCACATAAAATTGTTTGAAATAATGTCTCAATGAGTTATGATATCATGAACTAAAATTCTTATAAGATATGCATAAAATGGCCTTTTAGAAAAGGCTTTCAAATAAATGAAATTGATTGAAAGTTTAAGCTAGAAAAAATTGTCAACATTCTTCAAGATGTGCCAAGCTATTGAAATTGTTAGGGTGAGTTGTAACATTTTTTGGTTTTAGCTCAATTTGGGAGAATAAAAATAATTAGCCATCATGTAAAAAAAAATGGAGCTCATTTTTAATACAATGAGACAACATGGAAGAACCACCTTCAAGGAAGTCATCAGGATCTCAAGAAAGATAGACATGATTGATGCCATGTAGAGAAGGAAGTAAATTTTGAAAGGGGAAAGGAGAAGTGGTACTATCTGTGTAAGGGAAGAGGGTGACATTTAGGAGGAGAAGAATAATAAATTGACAAGAAAAAAAGAAGGTGAGATATTTGCATGGGTAGGAGGAAGGGGCCAATAAAGAAAATAAACAACATTGGGAAATAAGGAGAGATCATGGGGAAAAGAAAGCAGGGGGTGCATAAGACAAGGGGGAGAGGTTCTATAGGAGGAAGAACAAAGCATAGTGAGAAATTTAAACACTAAAATATTTGTGGATGGGAATAACTGAGAGAGGTAAAGTAGAACTTATAGAAAGAGTAGGCTAATAATTAAAAAAATGTAATCGTATTTGTTTTAAACTATAATCTGGTATTGAGTGAAAGTTTAATTAAACAAAAAATCATTTATGTTGGGTGATATTTGTGACATGCAGATGGTGGTGAGAGTATTGTATTGCATCAATTTAGATGACAATGTTCTCTTATACTTTATTGAAATTTTATCGATATTCTTCTAGATTAGCATGAGAAAGTTTCAATTTTCTTTCAAGATCTAAAAATGCATTGACATTCTATCCCTTTGGTTCAATAGTATCCAAATACATTTCTAGTTTAAATTCAAATGTAATGTTCAAATATTAGATATACCTTAGTTGTTAAACTATTACTTTAGGAACCTTTCTCTTATATCAATTGTCGAAGACTTCTGAATATTGTGGGGGGAGGGTGAATCAACATATATTAAAACTTAATCCCACATTATCCACCTATTCCATTAAACACTTTTGTAGAAGTAAATAAATGAGAAAATCCAATACACAAAGACACCAAAAATATTACATGGAAAACCTAATTTGGGAAAAACCATAGTATGAAGTATCTCACTATATGAAAAACATTATAAATTTTTAGGCTCTTGGATAATCAAGCTCACTTCTCTTGATTTGACTTGTAGCCTAAGGCACTCAATCTTAGGGAGAGATGCAATGGACTTACAAACTAGAAATATCTTATTTAGGGAAAGACACACTATGAATCGATTACAAGAAACTATGTTCGTTGAACTAAAGAAAAACACATCCTTTTAAATGATGATTTTAGTTCACTATTCTAAACATTTGAAATTGACTTCATTACTATTCATTTGCACTTGCAAACCTTTGCACATACACCACAACCACATATTCAACTCATCAAATTTATAAAATGATATCATCCTGCATATATCATTCGCATAAACAATAATATTAATTAGGTTGGCCTAATTAGAAATAATGGAATGGTGTGTACTGAGAGGGGAGGGGTGAATCAGCACCCTTAAAATTTGTATTCCATTAACCTTTATCCTTTATGTAATCAATTTATTGTATTGCCAACCATATGTGATATTCTATCTTTATGTATGTAATATCAATTCATAAACTTAATTAGCATGTAAACATTCATAGAAACATTCATGAAATGTATTGACACATGAAAAGAGATTTGGTAATGTAGAAACCCCTTGTTAGAAGGTAAAAATTGTTGTGGGGATGACACCCACAAAACTTCACCATCTACAAAATGGAAGGGGTCGGTTAAGGCTTACAATTTTGATCATTTCTGATGATCTTACCCTGTTAGGAGTAACATGTAGAGACTGGTTAAGGTATACTCTGTTAAGAGATTTAGCAACATTGTTTAGTGTGCACTCGGTTAAGAAGTTTACAAAAGGATTGTTAAATCCACCTTCTCAAAGCATTTCTTCTATTTGCTACACTTGTTAGAGTATAGTAAAAAATATGCATTGACCTGAGTATATGCAATCTAGAATTGTTGATTACAGATCCACTAAATTTCACATGTATAATTATCACCTATAGTGATTGATCAATACCTTTGTTATGCTCGGTAGCCTTGAAACTGGTTCTTCATAACTATTTTCATCTATTTCTGTTCTTCTGCATAAAACTTTCAGCCTGATCCATAGATGTTCTCCTCGGCTACAATCATAATCACATCATATGTTCTGATTGATTACATGTCTATTTATACAATAAATTTTACCTAAAATGAGTTTCACGCATAACAATGATAACTCTATGATCAAAATTTTACAACTTGACCTTGATCTCCTAGTTTGCATGTTTTCAATTAGTTAGACTGATAAAAATAATTACAATTACATTGCTTGTCCCTCAAGAAATGGATTTAAAGAAAATCAAAAAGCTAAATATAAAACACAAGTGTTTTATCTGATGTGTTAGTCAGATCCACATTTCTTAGGATTATAACTATCTCTCGGTAGATTGGTGCTCAGGTTGCTCTGTAGTCTGCCTGTCGGGTTACTCTGTGAACTATCTATCAGGTTCCTCTGTGAACTATCTATCAAGTTCCTCTGTCGAGTTCCTCTATGAACTTTCTATCAGGTTCCTCTGTCAGGTTACTTTTTTTCTTTACAATGTCGGCTCCCACTTCAACATTTTTGGGTTTCACTTGTAAACTGTGTCGTCAGTTTACATTGTAACCTGCCCTGTCAGGTTACACTATAAAAATTTTTGTCAGGTTCCCTTGTGAAGTTGTTTTTCAGGTTTCACTAAACCTGTCTTTCAGTGTTGGTGTTACCGATGGCTCAAAACTATTTCCCTTTGCATACTAATGGAAAAATATGTCTTCAATCTCCCCCTTTGACATTAGTATCAAAAAATTATATGTGCAAAAACTAAAATGTTTAGTATGTACACCATGTGTTCACCTTGTCATTATGACTCCCCCTATGTGTATGTACTGGTATAATATATGTATATACACTTTGACCTTAAACTATTTCCCCTTTTCACCTTATCTTCCCCCTTTATCATATCATTTTCCTCCTTTATTCATATCATTTTCCCCCTTTTTTGATAGTAAGGGAAAAGGTTTAATTACTTACTATTGGAATAGTCCCAAGGGATAACTGAGAGGGGGGGTGAATCAGTTATCAGCAAGTTTAATTCTTTCTTCCAATTAATTACAGAATATCATTAAGCACATACACATTTAAGATAACACAAAATAAAACACAATTTTGCTTATGGGGAAACCAAACTAGGTAAAAACCCCGGTGGGAATTAGCACCCACAAATAACTATACTTGAGTATAATAATCCCTGTTAGAAGATCTTACAACCCTATTAGAATTTTTTCTTTACAAAGCAATAAGGACAATGACCTGGTTAAGGGTCGGACCCTGTTAGGAGTCTTTTACAAATAACCCTGTTAGGGGTGAGGACTCACTTTCCAAAAGCTCAAGTGATGAAATGATGAAGGTTGCAACCTTCAGTAAAATAGATATACACTATATCTGATAATGAGTTGTTTGAATAGACATTATGTCTTGATCAGTTCCAATGAATTGTATACACTCACTTCTTCTTCACATAGATCTTTGACTGATGAATGAAATGCCTTTACTATCCCAAAACAATCAGCATTTTGTTCTACCATTTTCCTATCTCTTTTCTTATCATTCACACTTGGTGATCTTCAAATGAACTACTATAAGTATCTTATCCAAAAGATATGATCTTTGTTGGCTTTAGGAATCCCTTCAATGCTTCTCTTGTCGTCCA
Source organism: Thuja plicata (assembly GCA_018584345.1). NCBI lineage: Eukaryota > Viridiplantae > Streptophyta > Pinopsida > Cupressales > Cupressaceae > Thuja > Thuja plicata. Next base: position 483,101 of record MU224006.1, read on the forward strand.
AACCAATAACACAACATAATTAGAACTGCGCAACCAAGCTGAATAGATGCATCGCTTCACATAGTCAGATCTACCAAAATTACCCAAACGTCATGCTTCGAATGAAACATGATTAGCGCATTTGGTTAAGGAACTTAGACTCATAACTAAACATGAATCTAAATACGCATATCCCATGGATAGATGCAACTGAATAATTAATAAAATTATTGTCGGCTTTCTAAAAATAGTATCTAAAACTATGGCTGGTAAACAAAGTAACATAACTCAATTGTTACCGAACATATGAATTTGTGTGTATGTACATGGCATCTAGAACATGTCTACAACATAGATGTAAATGTGCAAGGCTCCAACATATTTGTACTGATAATTGCTTATAGCACACTGTTGTATATTATATGTTGTCATCAATGACAAACATATAATCAACTATTTGCACAGAAGAAATTCTCCAACAATCTCCCCCTTTGACATTGATGGAAACATATGATTAAAAATACCATCAATCCAAAAATGTCTTCTTTCTTTTTACAATCTTCTCAATATCCTCATCAAAGGCTCCTCTTCACTGTTACAGCTCCTCTGATTGTGTTTTATTTTCATGACTATATACTCCCCCAGAGTATATGCTCCCTCTTACTATATACTCCCCCTTTGACATCAATGGAAAAGGATACCAAATACCATTAAGCATAGGTACTACTCCAAAAGTAGAGTAGTCAACCATTCATCAGTCACCAAGGATTGATGCTCTTGCTACAAATTCTAATCAGACTCAGGAAAGGGAATTACTCCCAGCTTCTCCCTGAGATACTCAAAAGTATCTTTTGATAAAGGCTTTGTAAAAGTATCTACTAACTATTCTTTAGTTCTCACATAATCCAACTTTACTTCTTTGTATGCAACTTTTTCTCTTAGAAAATGATATTTTATTTCAATGTGTTTTTTCTTTGCGTGCATCACAGGGTTCTTTGACATATTGATAGTGTTGGTGTTATCATAGTCAATAACAATAGGATAATCAATATGAATTCCAAAGTTTTTAATCATTTGTTTGATCCAAACAATTGTAGAATAATTCAATGTTGTTGCTACATATTATGCCTCAGTTGTTGACTAAGAAATACAATTCTACTTCTTGCTTGTCCAAGTGACCAATCTGTATCCAAGGAATATTGCTTCTCCTAAGGTACTCTTTCTATCATCAACACAACCTGCCCAATCTGCATCTATGTACACATGAAGTTCTACATTTTCTGAGTTAGGATAGCACAAACCATAGTCTATAGTTCCCTTTAATTATCTGAATATTCTTTTTGTTGCCATTAGGTGATTCTGTTTAGGTTTAGCTATAAATTTCCCAACAATGCCAATTGTATTAGATATATCTGGTCTAGATTGAGTGAGATATATGATTTTTCCAATCATAGACTTGTAAAGTGTTTTTTCAAATTCTATGGAGTCATTATTTTTAGAAAGCTTATTTCTTGTTATCATAGGAGTGCTTACTGGCTTGCAGTCTTCCATCTTGAATGTCTTCAATATCTCTTTTATATATTTAGACTAATTTATGAATATACCTCTGTCTGTATGCTTTACATTTAATCCCAAAAAGTATTTTATAGGTCCAATCATGTTCATTTCAAATTCACTCTGCATCTCTTTTGCACATTTTGCACTAAGCTTGTCATTACCTCCAAAAATAATGTCATCAACAAAGATAGAAACAAGTAGTAAACCTTCAGGTGTCTCTCTGATGAATAAGTTGCAATATGTTGCTCCCTTTTTGAATCCAATATTTGTTAAGTAGCCATCAAGTCTCTTATACCATGCTCTTGGGGCCTATTTAAGTCCATAGAGGGCTTTCTTTACTCTGCATACCATATTTGGTTTGTCTGAAAGTTTGAATCCTTCAGGATGCTCTATGTAGACTTCTTCCTTCAAGTCACCATTTAGGAAAGCTAACTTGACATCCATCTGATATACTTTGAAGTTCTTGAATGTTGCATAGGCTAAAAATAAATTTATAGCTTCCAGTCTGCTCACAGGAGCAAATGTATCAGAATAGTCAATTCCTTCTCTTTGTGCATATCCTTTACATACCAATCTTGCTTTATTTCTTATCAATGTCCCATCTTCATTCATTTTGTTTCAGAATATCCACTTAGTTCCAATCATGTTCTTGTCACAAGGTATAAGAACCAATTCCCATGTGTCATTCTTCATTATTTGATCTAATTCTTCATGCATTGTACTTTGTCAATCTGAATCATTACATGCATCTTCAACACTTAGGGGTTCAATCTATGAAAGTAAGCATACCTCTTCATCAACGGTTGAACCTTTTTCTCTAGATCTTGTCAAAACTTTACTACTCTGATCTCCAATGATATCTTCTTTAGAGTCATGGTATTTAGATGTGTATTTTGAGATTTTAGGTGTGACACTCTCATCTGTAATTTGTGATTCTTCTTGACTTGTTTCAGGGTTATTGCATGATACATCAATACAGTCAAATATTTCTTCAATAACTATATCTTTATTGATAGGTTTAGGTTCGTGTTCAGTCATAGGTGCATATTCATAATATCTCTCTTGAATCATGAACTTCTCATCAATCTTCACATGTGCACTCTCAATGATTTTCTTCAACCTTAAATTGACACATTTCTAAGCTTTTCTTTTAGTAGAGTAACCAAGAAAAATACCTTCATCGCTTCTAGCAAAAAATTTGCCAACACCATCATCTCTCTTTCTGTAGCACTTGCTTCCAAAGATTCTGAAGTATTTTACTATAGGTACATTACCAAACCAAATTTCATAAGGTGTTTTTTTTGTGCCTAGTCTTAGTTAAATTCTGTTGATAGTATAAACAGTTGTATTGACTGCATCTCTCCAATAGGTGTGTGCAATTTTTTCTTCAATCATGACAGTGCACGTTGTGTCAAGTATTATCCTATTCCTCCTTTCTGTAATTCCATTTTGTTGAGGGGTTTTGGGTGCACTTAGTTGTCTTTTGATCCCATGTTCTTTGCGGTACTCAAGAAACTTATTAGAGGTGAATTCTCCTCCTCTATTAGATCTTAGACATTTTATCTTTGGTCCAAATTCATTTTCAACTTTAGCTTTGAATATTTTGAACTTCTCAAAAGCTTCAGATTTTTCTTTCAAGAACTCAACCCACATCATCCTTGAGAAATCATCAACAAACAAAATAAAATACCTTTCACCATAGTATGATCTTGTTTGAGTAGGTCCACATAATTTTGTATGTATTAGATCTAATTTGTTCTCTGCAGAGTTTTGTTTGCTTCTAAATGAGGTCCTCACATGCTTTCCCATCACACATTCCCTGCACATAGTATCAACTGGTCTTGCAATACTCGGAAGGTCTCTTACTGCCTTTACATTACTTATCTTCACTATGTTTTCAAAATTGATATGACAAAGTCTTTTGAGCCAAAGCCAATTGTCATCCACTTTTGCAATAAAATAACTTACTTCAGAGTTAAGTTGAAAAACATTACCTTTGGCCTTTGAGGCTGATGCAATCATGTCTCCTTCTTTGTTGTTGATAATGCATCTGTTGTTTTTGAATTCCAAGTGATATCCTTTGTCTAGCAATTTTCCAACACTTAGTAAGTTATGATGCAAACCATCAACATAAAAAACATCATTTGTCTTGTTCTTTCCATCTAAGGTGATAGATCCTCTTCCTATGATAGGTTTGGGAGTGTTATCTCCAAATCTAACCATGCCACCTTTGTACTTGTCTAGATGTACAAATCTATCTTTGTCACCTGTCATGTGATGTGAACACCCGTTGTCTATGATCCAGTATGTTATGATGTCTTCTTTTGAAACTAAGGCCAATTCTTGTGCTTTCTTTTCATCTTCAATTTCTATTTTTTCAATCATTTTTTCATTATCTTTAATTGCAATGAATCCAATTTCATCTTCTCCTGATTCATCATCAGGTACACCATCTTCAGCATGATAGCATTCCTTAGTACATTTGGGTTTGTAATCTGATCTGTACTTCTTGACTCTTGTAGGACACTTGGATGCAAAGTGACCAACTTTGTTGCATGAAAAACATTTGAATGGTAGTTTTCCTTCGTATTTTCCTTTACATTTCCTTTCCTTATTAGCAATCATAGAAATGATCTCTTCTAGTTCTATATCAACTTCTTCTTTCTCATTATTACTAGAGATGCTCAAGGATTTCTTTCCATGGACTAAGGCTTTGAAAGCTATTTCCATTTTAGGTTCTATCTTCAATCTTGATATCTCAAATGCAGATATTTTTCTGATTAAGGTTTCTCTTTTGAAGTCCTTTGAGAATTGCATGGTTTCATCCAAGATTTTTATCTTTCTTTCATAATCCATTGTTAGTGTGGTCATTAATTTGTCCATTATATCATCCCCTGGAATTTCTCCACCATCGTTCCTAATTCCCGAGACTACTTCATTAATCCTCTGATTGTAAGCTCTGATGATTTCTTCAAGTAGCATCTCTAAATTGTTTTATCTTTTCTTCCATGTCTTTCTGCGCTCATTCTTGGCTTGGATGTATCCTTCAAACATGTCTTCTATGTATTTCTAAATTGAATATGCTTTTTCTGCCTTCTTGATCTCAAAAAATTCACTGTCAGATAGGGCACTGATTAGGGCTTCTTTGGCAATTGCATTTTGGGTGAATACTTCCTTTTGTTTATTAGTAGAGTCTTCTTCTGCAAGGTCTTTCAAGGTGGGAACATCAATTGCATGAGTAGCAATCTCATAAATCTCAAAACCAATGCACTAAAGATGTGTTATCATTTTATTTTTCCAGTCAAGATAATTCTCTCCATCAAACTTAGGACTCTCTTTCTTGAACTACACCATTTGATCTACCTTAAGCTATTAGGCTTTCTCTCCAAGGCACTTGGCTCTAATACCAATTGTTGGAAAAGTCCCAAGGGATAACTGAGAGGGGGGTGAATCAATTATCATCAAGTTTAATTCTTTCTTCCAATTAATTATAGAATATCATTAAGCACATACACATTTAAGATAACACAAAATACAACACCACAATTTTGGTTACAGGGAAACCAAACTAGGTAAAAACCCTAGTGGGAATTAGCACCCACAAAGAACTGTACTTGAGTACAATAATCCATGTTAGAAGATCTTACAACCCTATTAGGAGTTGTTCTTTACAATGAAATAAGTACAGTGACATGGTTAAGGGTCAAACCCTATTAGGAGTCTTTTACAAATAACCTTGTTAGGGGTGAGGACTCACTGTCCAAAAGCTCACTGTCTAAATGATGAAGGCTGCAAACTTCATTAAAATAGATATACACTATATCTGATAATGAACTGTTTGAATAGACCTTCTGTCTTGATAAGTTCCAATGAATTGTATACACTCCCTTCTTCTTCACATAGATCTTTGACTGATGAATGAAATGGCTTTACTATCCCAAAATAATCAGCATTATATTCTGCCCTTTTCCTGTCTCTTTTCTTATCATTCACACTTGGTGATCTTCAAATGAACTACTATAACTATCTTCTCCAAAAGATATGATCTTTGTCAGCTTTAGGAATCCCTTCAATGCTTCTCTTGTCGGCTAAACCAAGCACACAACATAATTAGAACCGTGCAACCAAACTAAATAGATGCATCTCTTCACATAGTCGGCTCTACCAAAATTACCCAAATGTCATGCTTTAGATGAAACATGATTACCACCTTTGGTTAATGAACTTAGACTCATAACTAAACATGAATATGAACACACATATCCCATGGATAGACGTAACTGAATAATTAATAAAATTACTGGCGACTTTCTGAAAATAGTCTTCTGAAACTGTGGATGGTAAACAGAGTAACATAACTCAATTGTTACTGAACATCTGAATTTGCGTGTATGTACATGGCATCCAGAACATTTCTACAACATAGATGTAAATGTGCAAGGATCCAACATATCTATACTGGTAATTTCTTATAGGACACTGCTGTATATTATATATTATCATCAATGACAAACATACAATCAACTATTTGCATAGAAGCAAATCTCTAACACTTATAAATTATCAAAAATGTGGGAATGGGAGTTCTTCATGTCTTCCATCATTTTTTCCCATTTCTCCTAAAGGTGTTCCAGAGCCATGTGCTCCAATGTAATCCTTGTGTGCATATCATAGATGTTGTCAATGACAGAAATCTTCGGGGTGGCTATCAATTGTATGGTCGTTGTCATATGCTATTGCAGTAGTGTGAGATTGGGTAGGAATTGAGCCTGTAGTTCAGTTACCTCATCTCTTAACTTTGATTATGCCTCTCTAGTCTTAAGTCTTAACTTATTTTCTTCCATTACGTTTTCATAATGCAACTTGATTGCATTGTCAGTAGTTGAGAGACCTTGTGCACTAGTAATAAGATCTGCATCTATTTTTGCAATCTTTTCACTATTTTCTTTACTGAAGTGCTCTAATGTGTTAACTTCTGAATTAATGTTATAGATTCTAAAATGATTGGTTCCAATTCATTTACTAGTTCAAATAGCTTTACCTTGTTCTCGGCCACTTCTTGGCTGACTTTCTTGGTTAATTTGTATTGGTACTTTTGGTCGGCACATTCTTCTATGGCCTTCTCTGCATTCACATTCTATGATGTAATGGCTTTGTTAAGAATGGCTAGTTGATCAATGATTGAAGAATTTTGGTCAATGTCTATATCAGGTACAATCTATTGTAGTATTTCCTTGGTTGTTTCAAGTACCTATGTATCCTTTGTCTCCTTCTTAATCTTATCTTGGATAGATTTTCTTTTACAAAGTTCAGCATACTTTGTAAGTGACTCTGGATCCAATTCCCTTGGATCACAGTTAGGTATTTCAATGATTTCTTCCAGTGTGACTGGATTCTTATTATTTTTCTTCTTCTTGGAAAGTTTTGTAGAGGCACCTGTATGCAGTATCATAGCAAGTTACTTTGCTTGGTCTGATGTGCTTGATGAAGGCTTTGGGGGTGTTCTTCCTTTTTGTTACTGCTTGGTGTCTATTTGTCAGTTTGGTGTGGATGTCTCCATATCAACCTTTGCTTTATCTGTAGCTTCTCCTTCGGTATCCTTATGAGTGGCATCACCTTTCTTGTCTTCTTCACCTTTATTTTCTTTTTGTTCTCCATCTGTTTCTTTCTTTTCTTCATTTGTTACATTTTTCTCATCATTTGTTACATTTTGTTCCTCTTCACCCTTATCCTTGGGTATGCTTGCATCAAGCTCGAGTGACTTCTCCTTTTGTGAGATGATATTGATATCTTGTATCAATAATGGCATTTGGCCTGGTATATTCACCTGTGCAACTTCCGTTGTTGTATCTTGTTCTTTGGGCTACTCAGAGGTAACAGTAACATCTTCATCTGTCTTTACCTCATCTGCAAGATCATCTCCGGTGATATCAATGATATTTGTATTTGTGATTTTATTATTTGCATTATCCCCTAAAGATTGTAGGATATGAGGAATGTCATCCATTGCCTTGCTTGCTTCTATATTCAATTAAGTTTGAGTGACACCCTCATCATCATTTATCAGAATGTGCTCTGAGCTTGGTATATCCTCTGTTTCTTCATTATCAAGATTGTTGGTGAGTTCTAATGCTCTCTCGCGGCTTGTGTCATTTTTAGGTATTTTGAGCGCTTTTCTCCAAGTATGCTCACTTTCTTTTTCAAGATTAATAAATTTTCCCTGTAGGACTTTGTAAGCTCTCAATTTTGCTGAGAACCTTTTTGAATGTAACTTCGTCATTTCATCAATTTCTTCCATTTTGGACTCTAGTGGCATAACAGAGACTAGGGTTCTTTCCCTTATCTATTTTTCAAAATTCAATGCAAATTTCCCCCTTGTCGATAGTCTTTAAAGAAGTTCTTATGGAATTTTACCTTCAATTTGTAATGGTATATATATAAATATACACATTATTGTGATGATTGCTTCCTCTGTCTTGTTCTGATCCTTGGGATCTAGAGTTAGCCATTTTCTGATCTTAGGGTCAGTTATTGAGCCTGCCATGATCATTGATGCACATACCTCATCAATTGTAGTAGGAATTTGGTTCTTAATAGGTTTTCTTCTTATTCAGTGTCTTATATATCTTCCTTACTTATGATTAGTCTTCTTCTTTTCATTGGTGCTTGTTTCTTGATTTGAGGCTTCCTTTTGTAAGTCATCACTTGTCCTTTCTTGACCATTGATTGTTGGCAAGTTGACTTCCTGAGGTTGAATGACTTATTTTGTGTTGTCATCATGGAAACAAAGTCATACTAAGTTTCTGACTAAGTAAACTTAGAAGACAAAATGACTAAGTATGAAAAATAGGACAGACAGAGTTATACAACAATCAACACATCAACACACGTGTGAGTGACTAAATCAAAGTATGCATGTTCATCTATATGTTCTATGTTTCATGTACATACTAAGTCCAGACACGCATGGTATGGCATGATAGTACAAAGAAGTTATAGACAGATCAGTGCACTAGTAGTCCAGAAGACAGAGCATGAAAGCTGACTAGTGTTTTGATGAGCGTATATTATTTTGTTATGTAAAGGCCTAGTGCCTATGATAGTATGTTTGTAATGATGTAATTAGTATTGTTTTAAACACGCTTAAGCCAATTTGTTTGGAAGTGTTGTGTATTATGTTTTTAGGGCCGACTAAGTCTTGTTTTGGGTCGCATCTATTCGGGCATGAACATATAAGTATGTAATGTAAAGTTATGTTACAAGTGTCAAAATATATGCAAGAGAAAGATATAGAAGAGAAGTATAATGAAGTCAGTATGAGATAAATCTCTTTAAGAGAGTAAGATCATTAGCGCATACACAGAACTGATCAGACAGCAGCGTCATTACAATAGTTCACTTTTGATATAGTGTATATCAACTATCAGAAGGTTGTAGCCTTCATCCTATTGAGCAGTGAGCTCTAGCAGTGAGCCATATACCTTTAACAGGGTTTTGTAAAAGACTCCTAATAGGGTCATTGTACTTGCATTGTAAAGACTATTTCTAACAGGGCAAAGGAACTTTAATAGGTTCATTATACTAGTACAATATTTGTGGGTACTAATTCCCACCGGGGTTTTCCTCTGATCAAGGTTTCCCCGTAATCATATCATGTGTTATGTGTTCTTATATTGAGCTTCATTGGATGGATGTTTTATTTATGTTTAAGTTGCTGAAATATAATAAATAGACAAACATTGATTCACCCCCCCCCCNAAACATTGATTCCCCCCCCCCCCCCCCCTCTCATTATTTCTAACAACTGGTATCAAAGCTCTGGTCCTCTGAAAGAAAGTTTAACCACTTGAGGAGATCATGAACTCAGTAGAAGGAAAACATTTTAAAAATAATCTTGAAGCATCTCTTGAAGATCTTGATAGATCTGAAAAAGAAAATGAAGAGCTTAGACTGAAAGTTGATGGCTCACAAATGCTTATCAAGAAATTGAGAAAAGATTTGAAAGATTGTTCTACGAGTGATTCAGGGAAAGTGGTCAAAAAGCTGAATAAAGAGAACATGTCTCTAAAAGATAAAATTGAAAATCTGGATGAACAACTAACAAATAGTCAAATTGCTATTGAAGAAAAGATCAAAGAAAGCAAACAATTAGAAGATGAACTTTTGCAAGCAAACATGAAAGTATTGGAATTGGAGAACATAAAGAAAAAGATGGAATCTGAATTAACAGAAGCAAAGGATAAGATTGATAAACTCCACACAAGTTCTGATTCACTTCAATCTTAGTTCAATGCACAAAAACTAAAAGGCGACACTACTCGTCTTGGATACAGTGTAGCACAAGTTGAAATTAATTCATTGAAAGAAAGAAAGAAAGCACATGAAGCATCTTCAGAAGCAAAGAAAGTTGAAAATGTTGCAGAGATTAAAATAGATCCACCTAAAGGAGAAATCAAGCAAGTTAACAGAACTTGTTATGCATGTAATAAACATGGTCATTTGGAAAGAGATTGTAAATAGGTAAGACCTTTCAATGGTTATTGTTACTCCTATAATAAGTTTGGTCACAAGGCTATACATTGTAGAACAAATCAAAGAAATCAGTCACAGCAGAATCAGAGAAAAATGAATCAAAACAATCAGAGAAATCAGCCTCAAACAAATTTGTAGAACATTACATGTCAGATATGTAATTACAATGGACACATAGAAAAGCAGTGCAGCATGATGAACAAGAACATCAGACCTCCTATCATTTGTCACACATGTGGAAAGGCTGGACACATCTCAAGGTTTTGTAGATCCAGAACTCAAAAACAAGAGGATCCTAAAAAATCACTATTTGAAGAAGGAGAAGTCAAGTTTGTTCAAGAAAAAGAAGATTCAAGAAAAATTTGGGTTGAAGTAAAGAAGGAAAATGCAGAGAACAAAGTAGTTGATGCATCCACAGTGGATGCATCCTCTATTTTTGGTTGAATAGACCTTATTGGTCGTAGGGGGAGATATTCTAGCTTGGAACCCCTATGTGGCTGGTATACTCACCTCTGAGTATGCGCCTATGGATTCATGCTTATGATCACATGATATACTAGTATGCATACATGTATTGTCTATAATGCATTCAGAACAAAGTTTGAAACTCTCTATGAAAACTGTGTACGGTTGTAAACATTAAATGTAGTAACCTTTATAAAAAGATGTAAATATTCGATCTTCTTCATGTTTGTGTTCAAGATCATAGAATTTGGAGAGCACAAGAGCACTGAGAATCAAAGCATAGAAGCATAAAAGATTTGGTGGCTAAGAAGCATGGTTAAGAAGTTGGAACGGAACCCTAGCAGTCACGTCGTTTCAAATTTTTGTGAAACCCTATTTAATCAATCATCAAGTAAGTATGGTGACTCCAGTTGTATTTGACATTGCTGAGAGGAAGAGATTTGTATTTAAGAGGCATCCATTTAAATCCATATTGGATGATGTGGAAGTAGCTTTCTCCAAAACTTCGTTAGGAGTCGTTCACGTAGAAGACATCTGCGCATACATTTATTGTAAAAAGGAAATAGTTGGAGATAATAGTATAGCCACTCTCATGGCTTCGATGATGAGACCAGACCAGTCATTTGAAAGGATGAATATGCCCACCTCTCAAAAAACCCTATCTTTGAGTATTCAAATGTGCACAAATTCTACGAACCAGAATGGGTTAAAATCTTGTTGAGCAGGATTCATGATGACCTCTACTGGATTGGTGAAGTTCCTGTCTGCATCACCTCTAACCTAATCCATGAATTAACTGGACTTCCTAAGACTGGACCAGTGCTTCCTACTAGCAATGATGTCAAGAAATAGGTTGAGAAAGCATGCCTATCCAGAAGTGATAGGCGCAGTATGACAGTTGATCCTATCAAGGAAGAAGACATAAAGCTTCTAACTATGATCCTTGGTTACAAGTTCCAGCAAGCAAGTAGATTGAATAGCGTCTCTACAACAACTATTCTAGCAGCTATCAGAATGGTGAAGGATAACACTCAGTATAATCCATGTGAGATATTGCGCACTCAATTGATTGACAACATCCAAGCCATCAAGCATGACAAGAGCAAGACATTCAGGTTTGGGTCTTTGATCATCTATCTATACTTCCATATTGTTGCTAAGGTTGCAAATCTTCACCTAGATAGAAGAAAACCCACTATGTCTCAAATTTCACTAAAAACCACATTAGAGAGTAGTGCAAAGGATGCTATGGACATGGACATTAAAACTTTTAGGATCAAGATGCAGAAGAGGTTCAGGATACCTGAGAAGATTGTTGAAAATTATAAGGAAACCATATGCTTCATGGTAGAGACTGACTACACTTGCATGGAGGCAGTTGAGCCTAGAACTAAATGGATTCATCTACTTGGGTATGAAGTGAAGGAACATGTATTGGAAGGATATGCACAGGTCCTTTTGTTTGCGCCCAAAGATCCCAATGAGCCTAGATGGGGCACTTACTGAGAAAATACTAATGAAGTTGACTCTACTCTATATAGTGCTGATAACAAAAGAAAGGCATCTAAGATTACATCAAGCATTCTAAGAGTTCATGGTGTCACTCAAGAAGATCTTGACAAAGCTAGAGAATCCAAGATAGCCAAATAACTTGAGAAGAATGATGACATCCAGAAGAAGAAGAAAGTAGAGAGCACCTATGTGCCCTCTACCACCTTCTATACCAAGAAATAATTCTAGAGGAAGGAAGGAAGCGCCCACAAATCACCCATCCTCAAGGAACACACGGAGCATAGCAAGGAACACTCAAGTTCCTCCTAAAGTAGGATTCAAACTTAGTCTAAATGTCTTAAAGAACATGATTTTTAATGAAGGTAGACTAGACACACTTGCTAAGGTTTATGACAAGTATCAAGAGATAGATAAATCTGAGATACATTCTATGATCATCTCTCATATGATTAAGTTTAAGAAATTAGTTCTTGAACTCAAGACAGTGATACCTGATAAGTTATGGAACATACTGGAAATAATGAAGAGACGTGCAATTGAGGAAGACATGAGGATAAGAGAAGAAACATTGGATAATTTTATCCCTGTATGCTCACATGATGAGAAGGAAATTCTATTAGATCTAGTGAAGCCTCATCTCAGAACTAAGACAAGGACACTTCATATTATGAACAAGGAATATGAGTTAGATGGAAAAGAGATAGAAAAATATTTTACACAAGTGTTTATGGATAGACACATGTATCCATCAATGGCACCTACAACTAAGGTAACTCCAACTCCTCCCAAACAGGTTACAGAACCAGTGATTCAAAATGCACCTATGACAGGTCCATAGGTTTCAATGCCCTTAGTGTCAATAACTTCTGATACAGAAAAAGACTTAAAAGATACTATAGTGGTTGATAATATCAAGATATCCATGATAGAATCTGATAATGACATGGACAAAGTTGATAAAGCATTTGTAAGCACTGAAGAGATGTGCACTGATGATACATCTGTACAACAAGATGAAGTTCCCTCCAATGATCCAATAGACTTGAATAAAGAGAAA
>MU224006.1:496252-506708 GCA_018584345.1 Thuja plicata
ATACTATATTCACTCCATCCACTTTACCATCTACTTCATTGTTGTCAAGGTTAACTCCTGACTCAGCAAGTCTAGATGCGTGGGGAGAAGAGGACTTAATGAAGATCAGCGTTCTAGCTATGGAAAAAGCTAAAAAAAAACAAATTATGAGGAACCCTCTCTTCTTGGAATCAGTAAAAATCTTGAATGATCTAGTGCCTGCATACAAGAAAGTAGCCAAAATTCAATCAGTTGAAGATGTCGACAGCATTCTAACAAGCTTCAAAGCACACTTTACAGACCTAGTAGACTATGCTACTAGAATTGCAGAAGATGAGTATAAAAAGGAGAGATTGAATGAATTGGTAAATGATTTTACCTTAGACTTAAAATCTTTAAAGATTGGGAAATCTATATTGAAAGAATTAGCAACCAAAGGTAAGAAAGTTATAGCAAACTGCATGGACAGAGTAAAATTCACCTCTGAACATATCAAAAAGATAGAAGAGGCAGAGATCATGGTGGACAATATTAGAAAATCAGTTGAGACATCCATGCAAGAAATGACCATCTGTAACAATGTCTATCAAGGTCAGTTGGACAAGATTGAAAAGGCTAAGTTGGAGATCAGTAAGATAAGAGTTAGACAAACTCAATTGAGAAATGCACTTGCGCCCTCTCTAGCAATTCTGAATGAGAACATCAAACAGATTAATGCCAGCATTGTGACATATGATCAAGGTCCCTGCATGGATTTGATAAAGATGGAGAAGTTGACATATGCCTTATGCACGCATCTTCAAATAGTTGATGCAATGAAGGTATTCTGGTAGAAAGAGATCCAATCTCTTCAGATTGTGTACCCAAATGTTTACATGGAGTAAGTATCTAGAAGACTTACAAGTTTTGGACACCTTTTTCATTAATTTCAAAGGGGGAGTAATAGAGAATGTGTATATATGGGGAGAAGTATATGTATATATTAAAAGATGCTATGATAGACAATATTTTCTGATTAAGTCATTTTGAGAAACTTGGCCACATTCCTTTGTTGCCATAAATGACAAAGGGGGAGATTGTTGGAAAGTTGACTTCCTGAGGATGCATGACTTATTTTTTGTTTTCATCATGGAAACAAAGTCATACTAAGTTTCTGACTAAATAAACTTAGAAGACAAAATGACTAAGTATGGAAAACAAGATAGACAGAGTTATACAGCGATCAGCACATCAGCGCTCGTGTGAGTGACTGAATCAGAGTATGTGTGTTCAGCTATATGTTCTATGTTTCATGTACATACTAAGACCAGACATGCATGGTATGGCATGATAGTATAGAGAAGTTACACACAGATCAGTGCACCAGTAGTCCAGAAGATAGAGCATGAAAGTCGACTAGTGTTTTGATCAGCGTATATTATTTTGTTATGTAAAGGCCAAGCACCTATGATAGTATGTTTTTAATGATGTAATTATTATTTTTGTAAACACACTTAAGCCAAAAATTTTGGAAGCATTGTGTATTATGTTTTTAGGGCCGACTAAGTCTTGTTTTGGGTCACGTCTATTCGGGCATGAACATATAAGTATGTAATGTAAAGTTATGTTACAAGTGTCAAAAGATATAAAAGAGCAGTATAATGAAGTCATTATGAGATAAATCCCTTTAAGAGAGTAAGAGCATCAGCGCATACACAAAACTGATTAGATAGCAGTGTCATTACAGCAGTTCACTTTTGATATAGTGTATATCAACTATCAGAAGGTTGTAGCCTTCATCCTATTGAGCAGTGAGCTCTGGCAGTGAGCCATATACCTTTAACAAGGTTTTTTAAAAGACTCCTAATATTATCATTGTACTTGCATTGTAAAGACTATTTCTAACAGGGCAGAGGAACTTTAACGGGTTCATTATACTAGTAAAATATTTTTGGGTACTAATTCCCACCAGGGTTTTCCTCTGATCAAGGTTTCCCCATAATCATATCATGTGTTATGTGTTCTTTTATTGAGCTTCATTGTATGTATGTTTGATTTATTTTTAAGTTGTTGAAATATAATAAATAGACAAACACTAATTCACCCCCCCCCCTCTCAGTGTTTCTAACATTGATGAAGTTGCATCTTTATTTTTCTGACTTCTAGTCCTTGATGCAGCAGTAGTTCTTGGTTTCTTTGTAGGTGGTGGTGCATCAGACTCTATAGATTTAGAGTCACTCAATTGTTCTTCTTCACTGATGGGTGACTGTCCCTCGGTGTCATCCTTTTGTTATGACTCTTCATCATCTACTGACAACTTCTTCTTAAGTGTCTTTACCATTCTGTCTTTCTTTCTATCAATTTTCTTCACAACTAAGCTTGTTTTTATTCTTTCCTTGGCTTCCTCATAGGCTCCAAACCTTGGTTATGACTTGTCCAATGTTTCATTTATCAATGCTTCAATAGCATTGGTGGCTGGATCTATGTTGACCTCGTAGTCAAGTGGTGCTAACCATGTTTTCATCAGTACAACTGGTTTGATAAATGTGTTATCAGTGTCCACCATAAAAAAATATCAGTCTTATATTTTTCTACTAGTTGTTATGGTATCCCCATTGTTTTTTGCATTCTATCCTTGAATCCAGTGAAGTATTCATCCATAACTGATGTAAAGTTGTCACCTAATGACTTGATGAATTCACTGATTTGAATTGTCACCGGTCGGGTAGTATCCCAGTTGACATTACTGATAGATGGAAAGAAGTCTTGAAAGTAGAAAAACATGTACATTAGAAGTGATCCGAACTTACATGAATTGGACTTTGCAGACCTGATTGTCCTCAAGTTCTCATCTAAATGCTTCAGTAGAAGCTTGGATAGATCTAATTGTAGACCCTTCTTTACAACCTTGTGGGAAGTTTCAACTGCTCACATGCAATGTTGTTCACCCTACTAGCTTGGAATATCTTGTATCCCAGCACACATGCACCAAATTTCATTTTGGGATCTTTGATGGAATTTACCTTCAATCCTCTTCCATATCATTCTGCACTTGTATTCTTTTCTATGCCTTGGTGAGGAGGATGTTTGAGTTCTTTTTCCTTGTCGATTATAGGATAACCGGTCATAGCGTGTATCACATCCCTAGTGATCAGTTTTGGCTCATCTAGCCACATCTTTTGGTCATGAACTCTGCTTAGCACTATCCAACTCTACTCAATTTTAAACTCCCTTGAGAACATTAGGGCATTTATCATCCCTTTCACCTCGATGTGTTTATGCTCATCTTTGATGGTTCCATATTTGCACAACTTCTTGTAAGCTTTCTCAACCTCAAGATCTCCTATCTCGGTGATCTTGCAATGTATGTATGATCAGACATCCTCAATCAGTAAAACCCTAGGTGGTATTCCTAAAAATGATCTAGCATCGTCAGTTACAAAGCAACCTATGGATAGATTTTGTACTTAGGTTCTTCACAAGTGGAGTTCTTGATCAGATTAACCTTCTTATCCTTAGTGTTCTTGATCTTGGTCACATGGGAAGTGGTTGCCATGATTTCACGAATTTAGGGATTTTCTCCTAAAACAAACAGTGAGCTCGATGATTCTAATTACTTACTTTAACCTGTTGTTGCTGCTGTAGATATGTTTGAATGTCCTGAATCTGCTTGGAATGCTCTGCAATCTGGTAGCTCTGTTTCACTCTACTCTTCTCTTTGCTATGTTTTTCTCTTAATCTCTTTGTGAATAATGAGATCTTACATCCCCCTATTTATAGATGATGCCCTAAGTGGCACAATTAATGCTCTACCCACTTCTCAGTGTTCGAAGATAGAATTGCTCAGGTATCACACAAACTTTCAACTTGGGGTAAGTGATAACTCCCTTGAACTTTCATAAGTTTACCAATGGTGCTCGGTAAGTGGCAAAGACTTCAATGTATTTTACATAATTACCAACGAGTCTTGGGTTACATTTTTTAGCTTGGTTTTCACATGTACATCAATGATTCTTGGTATGTATTGACTGACGAGATTACAATCACAGATTTATAATAAGTAATACCATAGTGCATCTTTAATCATGCTAGTTTGGAATTTTTAACTATGTATAATGGAACTGATGTAAAGTATAACTTAGTGTAGTGCAGTTCCATACTTACTTATTCATCTTAGGTGGGGGTGGTGATGTCACCATATCCATTGGATAAGGTGTCAACAAGTGCATTTCTTGGTCCAGCATCATCAGTGTTTGTAGCTTTCCTCCACATTTTGTTTCTCATCTTCTTGATGTCTTCAATGGTATTTACATTGGCAAAAGTGCTTGTCTCTATCACTTGGTCTTTGTGGTCCTTTCTTAGATGACCAACTTTATGACAGTGTAAGCATGTCATTCTGGGGTTAGTCCATCTCCTAGACTTTCTCATCCATTTCCTCATGCAATTTGTTTCTATGTGTCCATATCTACCATATGTTGTGTAGTTTGTCCATGTGTTGTAATCTCAAACATATGAGTTACCAACTCTTTTTGGTTGATAAGCATTTTCTTATTCTTTAGGCTTCCATGCTTGCCTTTTCTTCTTCCTACATTCAAGAAATGTGTACCCATGCATTTTGCAAGTAGGACAGTATTTTTCCATGTAGGTTTCCTTCTTTGGTTGTTTTACCTCAGATTTGCATCCATATGCTTTATGTCCCTTTTTGTTAAATTTATAATAATTTCCTATGAATGAAGATGTGGATTTAGGAATACCTTTAGTTTCGCTTCTGCAACCATTATATGTGTGGCCTAGTTTTCCATAGTGATTGCATGACTGGCTTCTTGGTCTTGGATTTGTATAGACATCTTTTGGATTAGCTTGGTATGGTGAATCTCCATTCTTGGTATACCCTAGTTCGGTGTTGTTGTTGACTCTTCTTTGTCCATCCAGAAAATCATCCATTCTTTTTGTACTTTCTTCAGATCTCTTGATCATATCATTGTGTTGTTGCTTAATTCTTACTTCATGCTCCAGTCTTTTATTTTCTTCTCTTAGCTCACCAATAGCTTCTAATTTTCCATTGAGTTCTATGTTCATTCAGTTTTCCTCCTGACTCATAAGAATAATCTGATTGGTGATCTCATGATGATGTTCAGTATGTCTTTGTATTTTTGACTCTTTCTCTTGTAGCATTTCAGTGATCTTCCTCCTATCATCAATTGCTAGTGTTCTTTCTTGTTTAGGTTGTCTAGCATTATTCATAACCTCAATTATTCTTACCATCTGTGTCTCTTGACCGATATGCAGTGATTTCATTTAGGCTTGTAATGCTTCCTTCAGATGTGTCTGATGTAGTGCAAGATGTAGATCCTGAAGACTCAAATAAATCAGGTATCTCTTCTTCATGATAGTTTGTTTCATTATAGCGAGATGCCATAACCTTTATTTCATCCAGTAAATGTCTCATCTTGACTCTATCTTATTTATAATGTTCATAGAAGATATGTATCTCTAAATTCTTATTCTCAATACTCTTGTCTAGCTTATATCTTTCCATTGTATGTTATTTTCTCTTAAGTCTTTTAAACTTTTCCAAATAAGAGATCTAGCTCTGATAACAATTGTTGGAAATAATAGAATGGTGTCTACTAAGAGGGGAGGGGTGAATCAGTACCCTTAAAATTTTTAGTCAATTAACCTTTATCCTTTATGTAATTAATTACTTGTATTGCCAACCATATGTGATATTTTATCTTTATGTATGTAATATTAATTCATAAACTTAATTAGCATGTAAACATTCATGAAATGTATTGATACATGACACAACATTTGGTAACGTAGAAAACCCCTATTAGAAGGTAAAAAATGCGGTGGGGATGAAACCCACAAAATTTCACTATCTACATAATGCAAAGGGCTGGTTAAGGCTTACAAGTTTGATCACTTCTGATGATCTTACGCTGTTAGGAGTAACATGTAGAGATTGGTTAAGGTCTACTCTGTTAATAGATTTAGCAACATAATTTAGTGCGAACTCGGTTAAGAGGTTTACAAAAGGATTGTTAAATCCACCTTATCAAAGGATTTTTCTATTTGCTACACTTGTTAGAGTGTAGTCAAAGATATTCATTGACCTGAGTATATGCAATCTAGAATTGTTGATTATAGATCCAATAAAGTTCACATGTATAATTATCACCTATAGTGATTGATCAATACCTTTGTTCTGATTGGTAGCCTTGAATCTGGTTCTTGATAACCGTTTTCATCTTTTTCTATTCTTCTGCATAAAACTCCCAGTCTGATCCATAGATGTGCTCCTCGGCTATAATCATTGTCACATCATATGTTCTGGTTGATTACACATCTATTTATACAATAAGTTTTACCTAAAATGAGTTTCATGCATAAGAACGATAACTCTATGATCAAAGGTTTACAACTTGACCTTGATCTCCAAGTTTGCATGTTTTCAATTAGTTATACTGATAAAAACAATTACAATTACATTTCTTGTCCCTCATGAAATGGATTTAAAGAAAATAAAAAATATAAATATAAAACACAAGTTTTTTATATGACGTGTTAGTCAGATCCACATTTCTCAGGATTATAACTGTCTCTCGGTAGACTGGTGCTCGGGTTGCTCTGTAGTCTGCCTGTCAGGTTCCTCTGTGAACTCTCTTTCAGGTTCCTCTATCAGGTTCCTCTGTCGGTTTCCACTTTAATATTGTCGTGTTTCACTTGTAAACTGTGTCGTCGATTTACATTGTAACATGCCCTATCGGGTTACACTATAAACTCTGTTGTCAGGTTCCCTTGTGAAATTGTCTATCGGGTTGCACTAAACCTCTCTTTTAGTGTTGGTGTTATTGACAGTTCAAAATGGTTTCCTTTTGCATAGTAATGGAAAAATATGTCTTCAGATGTAACATGTAGAGCTTAAATAATTGACCCAAAATAATATCTCCAATGCATTGTAGAAGGAAAAAAAAATTTTGAAGCATCAAAACATGTTAGCACACCATTCTAACACACCCAAATCATTAGCTTCATCACCACATGCTATCACTGGGTCCAAAACTACTCAAGTTGGCTTCTCATGGCCAAACTAGTAAAGCAAGCCAACCAAACAAACTTAAAACATGATGCAAACCTCCTCAACACTTGTGAAAGCACTATTAGTAATAACTGAGAGGGGGGGGGGGGGAATCAGTGGCCTCNCCAACCAAACAAACTTAAAACATGATGCAAACCTCCTCAACACTTGTGAAAGCACTATTAGTAATAACTGAGAGGGGGGGGGGGTGAATCAGTGGCCTCAAAAATTTATCCTTCAAACTTTAACCACCAATCAATAAACCTCAAATTATTATGTCCTTACAAGATACATGCCATGAAATACTAATAATGATTAATTGTCTATCGGTTTTCTCTGTCAATCCTTATTCTTTCTTGATTACCGATAAGTAGTATAACTATTTACCAAAAATCAATAAATAAGTAGAGTATACCGATCAATCCATAATGAATTATGTAAGATACAAAATAGTAAAGAAATGAATCATACACACATAACACATGGATTTCTAACGTGGAAACCCTGTTAAGGGAAAAGCCACTAGGACCAGTACCCCAAATTTTCACTCTTTTGAAGTGAGCCCTATTAAGATCCAACCTTGTTAAAGGTTACAAACACACTATTAGGTGTGACCTTGTTAGAGCATTTTATACATAGAGGTTGTCACTTAGTATCAGGCATCTAATGTTGCCATCCTTGAATCAGCCTCTCTCTTAGACTGTCAATAGGCATCGGGCATATCCAATGCTACTTTTGTGAATCAACCCATTTGGCACTCCTTGAGATGTACCTCAATATATAGAAGACTATTAAGTCCTACTCGGTTAAGAGACTTGATGCTTCAATGGTTAAATTGAAACATTATGATCTGTTCATATTGCAACTTTGAATTGCAGATTTTCAAATCTATTTAAGTACATTACCTCTATGATCAATGTATCAATTCAATCCTTTGTGCTCCATACTTTCTGCTCTGTGATGTTGTGCTTACTGTTCATCGATGTCTACAGAATTCCTTAGCTCTTCCTTCAGCTTGTTTGATCAGCACTGCATGAAGTTGTTCTTCATCATTTCCTCTTCAGCATGCTCTTTTTATTCACTCCCCTTAATCCCATTCGTAAATCAATTAAGCTTGTCTCTTATATAGACATAATATTCATTGTTTCTTGATTCTTGGCATGAAAAACAATCCAGCCAATTAGATTTAAAGCATAACTCCTAATTTGTCTCATAGATATCTTCTTGCCAACTATACAAATCAGCTTTAAATCAATCACTTATCTCTGGTCGAATAAAATAAAGTAGAAAACTAGTTAATTCTATATTTAGCTCTGCCAGCTATATATTTTGTCATTTTCTAAACTCTCTATTCTGTCAGTCACCTTTGTAGTTAGTTGTTGGTGACAACTGACAGTTCCGTTGGCAAGACTCCAGTTAGCTTCATGATCTTTGTCCGTTGGGAAACACTGTATTTTCTTTCATCGGGTTACTCTTTGCTTTGCTCGTTGGGAAACACTGTCACTCTTCTCGTCGATAGTGCTATGCATTTCCTTTTTGGGTATCACTGTGACTTTGTTCTTTTTCTCTATCCATCGAGTGCACTCCGTTAGTATTGTTTGTCACTTAGTGAATACTTTGATTTGTATGCATTACTGATAGCATAGCCTTGGTTCCTTTGATTCTTTGAAGTCTTTGGCATTATGTACATGATCGTACAGATGATATCAAGTTGACATCAATGACAGTACAATACATTAACTAATTTAATGTCTTGCATTATCTTCAAATTAACATTCATGTCAAACATTCAATCAGTTGCATGTCATCAATCTCTCCCTTTGGCATTGATGGAAACATACTATATTATCACACTATACTATTTCTAATACAATATGAAATATAACAGTTGAGATTCATCAACTACTAATCTTTTTGTTCTAATAACCGATAAAAATGTCTGACCATTGGTAAGCTCTGTGTTAGCTTAGATTTGATTCTTGCAGCTCTTTATAGCTTTCTTTTTCTGATGTGTTGTGATCTCTTATGGTGTCAAACTCTCTCCCTTTGATTTTTCTCCTTTCTTTTGATGTTATCTATTTCACTTGTCAGCAACTCTCCCGTTTGTATAGGATTTCCATACAATCTCTCTCCCTTTGTATAGTCTCTCTTTGTTGGAGTAGTGTGATAATGGATAATATCTCCCTTTCCAGAAGGATGTGATAATATGGATAATTTCTCTCCCTTTGACAACAATCCCAAACAAATATTTTTCTTCATCCATAATATATTCCTTGAATTTCCCTTATCCATCAGCAATACAACAATATGCTCTGGTGCTTGGTGAACATATATATATATACTTGTATGTACATAAATATAGCTTTGAAGTTCATCTCTTTACTTGCATCAATCATGAATGATATTTTGATAATATGTAGTTTAATGTAGCCTTCTAGTCAGCTTATTGACCAGTAGACAAGGGTTTGACCCCTAGTCTCTTTCTCAAGTACTCAAATCCATCCTTGGGCAGTGGCTTGGTGAAGATATCGGCCAATTGTTCTTTTGATTGTACATACTCAAGTATCACCTCTTTTTCCTGAACTTGTTCTCTTAAATAATGATACTTGATTGCAATATGCTTTGTTTTAGCATGCATGACTGGATTTTTGGAAATGTTAATTGCACTTGTATTATCACAATAGATAATTCCTAGTTCTAGGATCTTCATATGCATACCTTCTTGTAACTGTTTGATCCATGCAATATTTGAGCAATTTGTAACAACAACATACTCTGCTTTTGCAGTAGATTGTGAGATGCATCCTTGTTTCTTGTTGATCCATGTGACAGGTCTATCACCCATGAAGAATTCTCCCCCAGTTGTGCTCTTTCGGTCATCAATATTTCCAACCCAATCAGCGTCGGTAAAGACCTGAACTTCAAATTTTCCTTCTCTTCTATACCATAAGCCATATTCCTCAGTATTCTTTAGATATCTTAGTATCCTTTTCATAGTAGTCATATGTGATTCCCTGGGGTTAGCAGAAAATCTAGCACCTATTCCTACTGCATGTGAAATATCTGGTCTAGTGTGTACAACATACATGAGTTTGCCTATCATTGATCTATACAAAGCCTGATTTACCTCTGATGTCTTTTCCTCCTTTGTCAACTTACATCCAGTAGCCATTGGTGTTCCAACTAGTTTGGATTCTTCCATCTTAAATATTTTCAGGACCTCTTTAATGTATTTTGACTACGTAATGAAAATACCTTCACATTGTTGCATGATCTTTAGACCAAGAAAGAACTTGATCTCTCCAAACATAGACATCTCAAACTCTTTGCTCATCTCATTAGCAAATTATTTGCATAGCATATCATTGCCTCCAAATATGATGTCATCAACAAATATCTCAGCAATCAAAGTGT
>MU224006.1:509975-529755 GCA_018584345.1 Thuja plicata
GGGGGTGAATCAGTGGCCTCAAAAATTTATCCTTCAAAATTTAACCACCAATCAATAAACCTCAGATTATTATGTCCTTACAAGATGCATGCCATGAAATACTAATAATGATTAACTGTCTGTCTATTTTCTCTATCAATCCTTATTCTTTCTTGATTACCGATAAGCAATATAACTATTTACTGAAACTCGGTAAATAAGCAGAGTATACCAATCAATCCAGAATGAATTATGTAAGATACAAAACAGTAAAGAAATGAGTCATACACACATAACACATCAATTTTTAACATGGAAACCCTGTTAAGGGAAAAACCACTAGGACCGGTACCCCAAATTTTCACTCTTTTGAAGTGAGCCCTGTTAAGAGCCAACCCTGTTAAAGGTTACAAACACACTGTTAGGTGTGACCTTGTTAGAGGATTTTATACATAAAGGTTGTCACTTAGTATCGGACATCTAATGCTTCCATCCTTGAATCAAAATCTCTCTTAGATTTTCAATAGGCATCGGGCATATCCAATTATACTTTCATGAATCAACCTTTTTGGCACTCCTTGAGGTGTGCCTCAATATATAGAAGACTGTAAAGTCCTGCTCGGTTAAGAGACTTGATGCTTCAATGGTTAAATTGAAACATTATGACCTGTTCATATTGCAACTTTGAATTGTAGATTTTTAGATCTATTTAAGTACATTACCTCTCTGATCAATGTATCAATTCAATCCTTTTTGCTCAATACTTTCTGCTTTGTGATGTTGTGCTTACTGTTCGTCAGTGTCTGCAAAATTCCTTATCTCTTCCTTCAGCTTGTTTGATTAGCACTGCATGAATTTTTTCTTCATCAGTTTCTCTTCAGCATCCTCTTTTTATTCACTCCCCTTAATCCCATTCGTAAATGAATTAATTTTGTCTCTTATATAGACATAATATTCATTATTTCTTGATTCTTGGCGTGAAAAACAATCCAACCAATTAGATTTAAAGTATAACTCCTAATTTGTCTCGTAGATATCTTCTTGCCAACTATACAAATCAGCTTTAAATCAATCACTTATCTATGGTCGAATAAAATAAAGTAGACAACTAGTTAAGTCTATATTTATCTCTACCAGCTAGATATTTTGTCATTTTTTGAACTCTTTGTTCCGTCGGTCACCTTTGCAGTTAGTTTTCAGTGACAACTGTCAGTTTTTTCGGTGAGACTCCAGTTAGCTTCGTGATCTCCGTCCATCGGGTAACACTGTATTTTCTTTTGTCGAGTTACTCTTTTCTTTTCTCGTCAGGCAACACTGTGACTCTACTCTTCAGTAGTGTTGTGCATTTCCTTGCCGGGTATCACTGTGACTTTGTTTTTTTTCTCTGTCCGTCGGGTGCACTCTGTCGGTGTTGTTTGTCACTTAGTGAATACTTTGATTTGTATGCATTACTGATAGCATAGCCTTGGTTCGTTTGATTCTCTGAAATCTTTGGCATTATGTACATGACCGTACAAATGATATCAAGTTGACATCAATGACAATACAATACATTAACTGATTTAATGTCTTGCATTATCTTCAACTTAACATTGTCAAACATTCAATCAGTTACATTTCATATCTGTGATCTGTGATTCTTCTTGACTTGGTTTAGGGTTATTTCATGATACATCAATACAGTCAAACATTTTTTC
Organism: Thuja plicata; assembly: GCA_018584345.1. Classification (NCBI taxonomy): domain Eukaryota; kingdom Viridiplantae; phylum Streptophyta; class Pinopsida; order Cupressales; family Cupressaceae; genus Thuja; species Thuja plicata. The sequence goes on from MU224006.1 coordinate 511,652, forward strand.
CATAACTGTTTCATTATTGATAGGTCTAGGTTCATCTTCAATCATAGGTGCATATTCATAATATCTTTCTTGAAACATGAACTTCTCATCAATCTTCACATGTGCACTTTCAATGATTTTCTTCAACCTTAAATTAAAACATCTATAAGATTTGATCTTAGTAGAGTAACCAAGAAAAATACCTTCATCACTTCTAGCATCAAATTTACCAACACCATCATCTCTCTTGATGTAGCACTTGCTTCCAAAGATTCTAAAGTATTTTACTGTAGGTACATTACCAAACCAAAGTTCATAAGGTGTTTTGTCTGTGCCTAGTCTTAGTTGAATTCTATTGATAGTATAGACTGTTGTATTGACTGCATCTCTCCAATAGGTGTGTGCAACTTTCCCTTCAATCATGATAGTGTGTTCTATGTCAAGTATTATCATGTTTCTCCTTTCTGCAATTCCATTTTTTTGAGGGGTTCTGGGTGCACTTAATTGTCTTTTGATCCCATGTTCTTTGTAGTACTCAAGAAACTTTTCAGAGGTGAATTCTCCTCCTCTATCAGATCTCAAACATTTTATCTTTAATCCAGACTCATTTTCAACATTAGCTTTGAATATTTTGAACTTCTCAAAGGCTTCAGATTTGTCTTTCAAGAACACAACCCACATCATTCTGGAGAAATCATCAACAAACAAAATGAAATACCTTTCACCATAGTATGGTCTTGTTTGAGTAGGTCCACATAAGTCTGTATGCACTAGATCTAATTTTTTCTATGCAGAGTTATGTTTGCTTTTGAATGAGGTCCTCACATGCTTTCCCATCACACATTCCCTACACATAGTATCAACTAGTCTTGCAATACTAGGAAGGTCTCTTGCTGCCTTTACATTGCTTATTTTTACTATGTTGTCGAAATTGATATGACAAAGTATTTTGTGCCATAGCCAACTGTCATCCACTTTTGCAACAAAACAACTTACTTCAGAGTTAAGCTGAAAATATTACCGTTGGTCTTTGATCCTGATGCAATCATGTCTCCTTTGTTGTTAATAATGCATCTTTTGTTTTTAAATTCTAATTGATATCCTTTATCAAGCAAATGTCCAACGCTCAGTAGATTATGATGTAAACCATCAACATATAGAACATCATATGTCTTTTTCTTCCCATCTAGGTAATAGATCCTCTACCTATGATAGGTTTGGGAGTGTTATCTCCAAATCTGACCATGCCACCTTTGTAATTAACTATATGTATAAATCTATCTTTGTCTCCTTTCATGTGATGTGAACACCCACTGTCTATGATCCAGTTTGTTATGATGTCTACTTGTGAAACTAAAGCCAATTCTTGTGCTTTATTTTCATCTTTAATTTATATTGTTTCAATCATTTTATCATTATCTTTAATTGCAATGAATCCAATTTCATCTTCCCCTTAATCATCATGAGCCACACCATCTTCAACATGATAGTATTCCTTATTATATTTGGGTTTGTAATCTGATCTGAACTTCTTGACTCTTGTAGGACACTCGAATGCAAAGTGGCCAACTTTGTTGCATGAAAAACATTTGAATGGTAGTTGTCCTTCATATTTCCCTTTACATTTTCTTTCTTTCTTAGCAATCATAGCGATGATTTCTTCTAGTTCTGTATCAACTTCTTCTTTCTCAATATTGCTAGGGATGCTCAAGGATTTCTAACCATGGACTGAGGCTTTGAAAGTTGTTTCCATTTTAGGTTCTATTTTCAATCTTGATATCTCAAATGCAGATATTTTTCTCATCAAGGTTTTGATTTTGAAGTCCTTTGAGAATTTCATGGTTTCATCCAAGATGTTTATCTTGCTTTCATAATCTGTTGTCAATGTAGTCATCATTTTGTCCATTATATCTTCCTCTGAGATTTCTCCACCATTGTTCTTGATTCCTGAGACTGCTTCATTAATCCTCTGATTGTAAGCTCTGATGTTTTCTTCAGGTAGCATCTCTAAATTGTTGTATATTTTCTTCCATGTCTTTCTGCACGCATTCTTGTCTTGGATGTCTCCTTCAAACATGTCTTCTAGGTATTTCCAAATTGAATATGCTCTGTCTGCCTTCTTGATCTCAAAAAATTCACTGTTAGATAGGGCACTGATTAGGGCTTCTTTGGCAATTGCATTTTTTGTGAATACTTCCTTTTGTTTATTTGTAGAGTCTTCTTCTGCAAGGTCTTTCAAGGTAGAAACATCAATTGCATGAGTAGCAACCTCAGAGATCTCAAAACCAATGCACTGAAGATGTGTTATCATTTTGTTCTTCCAGTCAAGATAATTCTCTCCATCAAACTTAGGAATCTCTTTCTTGAAGTACACCATTTGATCTACCTTAATCTATTAGGCTTTCTCTCCAAGGAACTTGGCTCTAATACCAATTGTTGGAAATGTCCCAAGGGATAACTGAGAGGGGGATGAATCAGTTATCAGCTAATTTGATTCTTTCTTCTAATTAAGTATAGAATATCATTTAGCATATGCACATTAAGATAACAAAAAATAGAACACCACAATTTTGGTTACGGGGAAACCAAAATAGGTAAAAACCCTGATGGGAATTAGCACTCACAAAGAACTGTACTTGAGTATAATAATCCTTGTTAGAAGATCTTACAACCCTGATAGGAGTTTATCTTTACAATGTAATAAGTACAGTGAATTGGTTAAGGGTCAGACCCTATTAGGAGTCTTTTATAAATAACCATGTTAGGGGTGAGGACTCACTATCCACAATCACACTACTAAAATGATGAAGGTTGCAACCTTTAGTAAAATATTTATACACTATATCTGATAATGAACTATTTGAGTAGACCTACTGTCTTGATCAGTTCCAATGAATTGTATACACTCACTTCTTCTTCACATAGATATTTAACTGATGAATGAAAATGGCTTTACTGTCCCAAAACAATCAGCATTTTGTTCTGTTCTTTTTCTGTCTCTTTTCTTATCATTCACACTTGGTGATCTTCAAATGAACTACTATAAGTATCTTCTCCAAAAGATATGATATTTCTCAGCTATAGGGATCCCTTCAATGCTTCTCTTATCGGATAAACAAAGCACGCAACATAATTAGAACCGCGCAACTCAAACTGAATAGACGCATCGCTTCACATAGTCGGCTCCACGAAAAATACCCAAACGTCATGCTTTGGATGAAACATGATTAGCACCTTTAGTTAATTATCTTTGATCCATCACTAGACATTAATCTGAACATGCATATCCCATAGATAGGCACAACTGAAGAATTAATAAAATTATTGTCAGCTTTCAGAAAACAATCCTCTGAAAGTGTTGCTGGTAAACAGAGTAACATAACTCAACTGTTACTGAACTTTTGAATCTGTGTGTATTTACATGGTATAGTAACTATGTCTGAAACATTAAAAAAACCACGCAAGGCTTCCACATATGCATACTAAAAAGTGAATACAATTCACTATTGTATACTATATGTTGTCATCATTGACAAACATACAGTCAACTATTTGCACAAAGGCAAATTTCCAACACTTTAATCATGCTAGTTTGGAAATTTTAACTATGTATAATGGAACTGATGCAAAGTATAACTTAGTATAGTGCAGTTCCATACTTACTTGTTTATCTTAGGTGGGGGTGGTGATGTCACCAGATCCATTAGATAAGGTGTCACCAATTGCATTACTTGGTCCAACATCATTAGTGTTTGTAGCTTTCCTCCACATTTTGTTTCTCATCTTCCTGATGTCTTCAATGGTATTGTCATTGGAAAAAGTGCTTGTCTTTGTCACTCAGTCTCTGCAATCCTTTCTTAGATGACCAACTTTATAACAGTGTAAGCATGCCATTCCGGGGTTAGTCCAGCTCCTAGACTTTCTCATCCATTTTCTCATGTAGTTTGTTTCTATGTGTCTGTATCTACCACATGCTTTGTAGTTTTTCCATGTGTTGTAATCCCAAACATATGAGTTACCAACTCTTTTTGGTTGATAAGCATTTTCTTGTTCTTTAGGATTCCATGCTTTCCTTTTCTTCTTCCTGCATTCAAGAAATGTGTGCCCATGCATTTTTCATGTAGGACAGTATTTTTCCATGTAGGTTCCTCACATTTACATTCATATGCTTTATGTCCCTTTTTGTTACATTTATAACAATTTCCTCTTAATGAAGATGCAGATTTAGGAATACCTTTAGTTTTGCTTCTGCAAACATTATATGTGTGGCTTGGTTTTCCATAGTGATTGCATGACTGCCTTCTTGGTCTTGGATTTGTATAGACATCTTTTGGATCGGCTTGGTATGGTGAATCTCCATTTGCGGTATATCCTAGTCCGATGTTGTTGTTGACTCTTATTTGTCCATCCATAAAATCATCCATTCTTTTTGTACTTTCTTCAGCTCTATTGATCATATCATTGTGTTGTTGCTGAATTATTACTTCATGCTCCAGTCTTTCATTTTCTTCTCTTATCTCACCAATAGCTTCTAATTTTCCATTGAGTTCTATGTTCATTTGGTTTGCCTTCTGACTCATAAGAATAATCTGATTGGTGATCTCATGATGATGTTCAGCAAGTATTTGTATTTTTTACTCTTTCTCTTGTATCTTTTCAGTGATCTTCCTCTTATCATCAATTGCTAGTGTTGTTTCTTGTTCAACTTGTCTAGCATTATTCATAACCTCAATCATTCTTACCATTTGTGTCTCTTGACCGATTTGTAGTGATTTCACTTGTCCAGCTAGATGTTGATTGATTTCAATTAGGCTTGTAATGTTTCCTTCAGATGTGTCTGATGTAGTGCAAAATGTAGATCCTGAAGACTCAAATAAATCAGGTATCTCTTCTTCATGATAGTATGTTTCATTATAGCGAGATGCCATAACCTTTATTTCATCCGGTAACTATCTCATCTTGACTCTATCTTCTTTATATTGTTGATAGAAGACATGTATCTCTAACTTCTTATTCTCAATACTCTTGTCTAGCTTATACCTTTCCATTGTATGATCTTTTCTCTTAAGTCTTTTAAACTTTTCCAAATAAGAGATCTAGCTCTGATACCAATTGTTGGAAATAATGGAATGGTGTGTACTGAGAGGGGAGGGGTGAATCAGTGCCCTTAAAACTTTTAGTCAATTAACCTTTATCCTTTATGTAATCAATTGCTTGTATTGCCAACCATATGTGCTATTCTATCTTTATGTATGTAATATCAATTCATAAACTTAATTAGCATGTAAACATTCCTAGAAACATTCATGAAATGTATTGACACATGACACAAGATTTGGTAATGCAGAAAACCCCTATTAGAATGTAAAAAATGTGGTGGGGATGAAACCCACAAAACTTCACTATCTACAGAATGGAAAGGACCAGTTACGGCTTACAAGTTTGATCACTTCTGATGATCTTACCCTGTTAGGAGTAACATGTAGAGACTAGTTAAGGTCTACTCTATTAAGAGTGTTAGCAACATTGTTTAGTGTGCACTCGATTAACAGGTTTACAAAAGGATTGTTAAATCCACATTCTCAAAGGATTTCTTCTATTTGCTACACTTGTTAGAGTGTAGTCAAAAATATTCATTAACCTGAGTATATACAATCTAGAATTGTTGATTACATATCCAATAAAGTTCACATGTATAATTATCACCTATAGTGATTGATCAATACCTTTGTTCTACTTGGTAGCCTTGAATCTGGTTCTTGATAACCGTTTTCATCTTTTTTGTTCTTCTGCAAAAAACTCTCAGTCTAATCCATAGATGTGCTCCTCAGCTACAATCATCATCACATCATATGTTCTAATTGATTACACATCTATTTATACAATGAGTTTTACCTAAAATAAGTTTCACGCATAACAATGATAACTCTATGATCAAAGGTTTACAACTTGACCTTGATCTCCTAGTTTGCATGTTTTCAATCAGTTAGAATGATAAAAACAATTACAATTACATTTCTTGTCCCTCAAGAAATGGATTTAAAGAAAATCAAAAAGCTAAATATAAAACACAAGTGTTTTACCTGATGTGTTAGTCGGATCCACATTTCTTGGGATTATAACTGTCTCTCGGTAGACTGGTGCTTGGGTTGCTCTGTAGTCTACTTGTCGGGTTCCTCTGTGAACTGTCTATCAGGTTCCTCTGTCAAATTCCTCTATCGGGTTACACTTCAACATTTTCGGGTTGCACTTGTAAACTATATCATCGGTTTACATTGTAACCTACCCTATCAGGTTACACTATAAACTTTGTTGTTGGGTTCCCTTGTGAAGTTGTCTATCGGGTTGCACTAAACCTATCTTTTGGTGTTGGTGTTACCGACAGTTCAAAATGGTTTCCCTTTGCATACTAATGGAAAAATATGTCTTCAAATGTAACATGTAGAGCTTAAATAATTGATCCAAAATAATATCTCCAATACATTGTAAAAGGGAAAAAAATGTGTGAAGCATCAAAACATGTTAGCACACCATCCTAACACACCCAAATCATTAGCTTCATCACTGCATGCTATCACTAGGTCCAAAACTACTCAAGTTGGCTTCTCATGGTCGAACTGGTAAAGCAAGCCAACCAAACAAACTTAAAACATGATGCAAACCTCCTCAACACTTGTGAAAGCACAAAAATTTCATATCTTGAAGTCAACAAAGCTCATTTAAGAACCAAAACAAAAAAATATTCAAAGGAGGAGGAATGAAAGACATTTCAACAATCAAGTACACTGCCACTATGTAGTCCAACACTCAAAAGATCACAAAATCTTTGCAAAATGAATTGGAACTTGAAACTTGAGATACATATTCCTTTTGCACCCACCAATGTCATACTCGAATTGCAAGATAACATGATTCAATATGGAACAATGCAGACCATATTATATATACTATGTCTACCATACTACTCACCAGAATAGTCATACTTAGCCAAATTTTGATGTAAACACTTAGACACCATTTTAATGCTCCAGAATAGACATGAATCATTTGGATACTCCATCTCTAGTCATAACCAACAATCTCTACATCAATGATAATACTTATGTAATATCCTAATACACTAACACTTTGAAAACAACATGTACACATCTTAACTTGTACTTTTGGACCTCATAACACAATAGTTTGACATCAATGATAACAAGTTTGTCATCAATGAAAACACCAATATATATTTGCAACAAATTGTGCCCCATATACATTTTTTATCCCTAGAAAAATGAATCCACATTGCACACTTTTTTTCCTTATTACATTGACTCAAAATTTAACATGAACATTCATCTCAACATTTTTGACAATTTTCACAATTTCACTAGTTGGATCTAGGTTCATTTGTACCCTTCATTTTTCTATCTTCTAGTCTCAGCTTGAAGTTGTCTATTCAAAATTTATGATTCTAGTCTGTTTGTCAACCCTAGCTAATGCATACTCAAATAAAGTTATATTAAGAGCCTTTTATATTATTTTAAATATCATTTATTTGATTTAACTTGTCCCACATTATAATCAATTTTTTAATTATTACTTTAGTGAAAAATAAAATATTATTGTTCACTCACCAAAACACTTGACAAATTGAGATTTAAGTAAATATTATAATATATTAAATTATAAATGAAAAGTAATATTATTTTTTACATACAAAAGTGGTAAATTTATTTAATCTCAGTCTTAGCTTGTAAAGACACGTATTTAGTCAGTGAATTAATATATTAGCAATATTAGACAACCTGAATCTTTCTCTCTTTATCCCTTCATGCATTTACATCTTGATTTGAATTGAATTGTCACATTAAAAAGTTTGACAAGATTTCATCAAGAATTTAATTTTGTTGAGTTTACAATATAAGGATGAGATAATGTCCTATAGAATTTAGTAAATATATAAATTCTCACATATTAATTCTCTTCTAAACAAATCAATAATTTGTAAAAAGTCAACATTCTTAAAAGATAAAGATTAGATAATATCAAAAGAAATTCAATAGAATGAATACTTTTTAAACCTTCACTCTAAACTAAAAGAAATTATTTATACAACAAATGTGGTAATTAGCCCGCACGGTAGCATAATTGGCTTGAGATTGTGGGTAGTTCCCCATGCTCTCAGGTTCAAGACTGCTCTCGGATTTAAGAGGTGGGACATCTAGCGGACGGCTAATCTCACCCTTGGGGGATTAGTCTCGTCCTAGCTCGCACAGATACACAAGATATGGACTGCTAGGCACTAGGCTAAGTCGTGAGAATACCTTAAGTAAAAAACAAATGTAATAATTGAAATATAAAATTATACCATGCTTCATATCAAACCATTAGCATCAACATCATTGTCAATTATTAAGTTAGATTTTCATGTTGTGCATTAGTCAAAATGACATCTTTGTCATGCCCTACTTTTTCTGCTCTTTTACAATATACTATGGAAAGAAGTGTAGTTTTAGATAGAAAATTGATAGATGTGCTATCATAATCTTAGCGAGACAGGAGGGTGGTACAAGAAAAATTTATTCAACATTGCTCTACGTAAAATGTGTATATATCATCAAATGCAGATAGAACCGGGGATTCATGAATGTTTTCTACGAAAATGATAGGTGGCCAAACAAAGATATTCTACTTAGGAAAACGATAGATATCTAATCCTAATGGAATTGAATAATCTAATTCACAAAGGTTTCTTGTAGATGATAATAGGACAATATCAACTAAACATAATAACTAGCAAACATTATTAAATTTTAGACTTGACTATTTTTTTTTCCGTGTGAAACTAATGAATCCTTGTGAAGCAGACATCACAGAGTTGTTTTGACATATTGCAACAAATGATTCTTTCAAGTGAATAAAAAATGAGAATTCATGGGAAAACACAAGAGAAGAAGAAAAATGAAGTGAAAAAAGTCAGTGTGTTACAGTAAATGTTGTCGCAGGCATCAAGTTAAAAGATGAAATTGAAAAGCGGAATTTGACCTCTTATGCAAGTGCCCAACATTATTACACATTTTTACACACACTTCAACATCTTCATTTACATAATACTATTTAATATTCTTTGCCCAAAGATTCCTCCATGTGAAGTCACCTCGTAAGTTATGACAATACAGTCAAAGCTAATGAGTGCCTCAAGCTGTTCACGGTATTTAAGTCAAAAGGAATACTTTGTAACTTTCTTGTCAACAAACATTCTTACCATAAATACTTCAAAGTTGTTATACTCTCCACTTTTACATCTCTACTTTGTGTTGGAAATGCTGAGCTTTAGCATGTGGCTTTTGTAGTCTTTGACATATATTATATAGTACTACTTCATCATATCATTTCACATTTTACATCATTTTACTATTTTAGATTATTTTTTAAGCTATAATAATTTATTTGAGGATGTGCTTTGTTTCTATTATACATGTGTATTACGGAGTGTCTCCATTTTCAAGGAAAGAGATTAAAAAATAATAAAAGAATGAAATGAGCTCTAGAAATTTGGGAGTGATAATTAAGCTTGGTAAGTAAAGGAAAAAGAAGAGCATCTTTATGGAAAAATGGGTGTATTACAATGTGAAAGTGAGGCACCTCCCTTTAGTGAATCTAGTCACACTCACTTTATCTATTTACCTTGACACGTTATGTTATTTTATATATTGATTTTTCTTTTGCATTGTATGGATGCTTATGTAGACAATGGAAATTGTTTTCTATCTATGGCAATATTTTGACTAAAATAATTAAATAATTTTATTATTTAATTAGGACTATTTTTATTCTTTTGATTTATTATAATTTAAAAAATTAATTCTTTTTCTTTTTTGTGTCGGGTGGACATTTTAATATGAGTAGTGATGTTAGCACATCTTTTTGTATTGCATGGGTTGGGAGAGATTGGACCTCATGACCTTGTGCTTCACAACAAGAAGCTCTCACCAATCAAGCCAAGCCCCAAGCCCCTTCTTCTTCTCAATTTTCAATTAAATAGTTTTTATTATTTAAAGCTTGTCATTTGTCCCTAATTAAGTGATCTTTATCGTTTAATTGCATAAACTAGTTATTCTTCTATGATTAAATAATTATCTTAGTAATTTAATCCCTTAATCCAAAATCCTCATAATTGAACAAATTTTAAATTTATTAAATTGCCTTTAATGTGGGTGAAATTATTTATTTATTTATTTATTAATATATTGATATTCTTGAAATGTGTAGTTGATTACCTTTAAACATATCATTTCAAATTGAGTAATCTAATCACTTGCCTTTATCCATATCTATCAATTCATGATGTAAATTCCTTTCTTCATCAAAATTGAATATTAGATCCTCATACAAATGTTTCAACTCTTAAAATATAAATACCTATATTCTCGCATTTGGTAATAAGTTTTATCTCCTTGTAATGCCCCACCAGGGAACCCAGGAGAATTTAACCTAAACAAGTTACTAAGTTGATGGAACAATTTTTTTTAAGATTACAAACAATAATGAATTACAATGCAGAAGCAGGATAACAAAAGACAACCATAATGATAAAGAAACCAAGTACAATTAACAATCTCAAGGGTTCCATGACGTAGAGTTGCTTTTAAGTTAACTAATCTAAGAAGAAGAACATTTAATATAAATAATGTAAATGAATAATAATCACCTCATATCATAAATGAATACATATGAAACAATAAATTCCATAAGTTACACCCATGAAACAACATCCATTGCACAAGTCACGGGGTATGTAATAAACTCATATTCAAGGTAATGCAATAACCCAAGAGTACCAAAATTGATACATTGATACATGGTACAATACACAAAATATGAAAGATAAGAGAAAGACTCCAATAATGATGAATAAGAAGGTACAACCACTACAAGGATCATCCAGCACTGGTACGGTATGTCAAAATCTCAAATGGTAATAGGATCACTACCACTCGACCTCGTGGAACCAAAGGTCCCCTCCCACCGTGTTGAGGAGATAACATCAGGCCCACACACATAGGTATACACCAACAAGAAATACAAAGATATACAAGATGTCAAAAGGGTAAGCACAGAAAGATCCTATAAGCTCTCTATAACAATAAAGTGCTACACATTACTAGAGGCACCTGACACCTGTAGGAAACATAAGATGCATATAGAGAAGTGTCATCACATAAGTCCACTCTTGAGTTACCCTAGTAGTCTCTCTGGACCATGGCCCCCAAATGTCTCTATGTGACTCAGTAATCCTTTCATACAGACAAGGAAACCAACTATGCCATACCTATATGTTCCCAGGACATCCAAGCATCTTCCCCCACTCTCATCATTAGCCTATACTACCACTCAAGGCATGGGCGAGTATCACAATTATCTTATTAATGTTTTTCCTAATGATGTATTTATTAAGTTTTCACTTATTAGGTCACTTACAATGAGTTACTCTAGTAGCCTCTTAGGGCCCTAACCCCCATTGCAAGTCACTTCCCCTCTATGCTCTTAGATAACCTACCCTAATGCTCCTTGCAAAAGAAATAAAGAGAAGAAAAAACCAAATCCATAAAATACTTCTCATAAAATAAATCACCAATGCAAATGTTGGATCATAAAAAAGAAATAATTCATCCTATACAAGGATCCAAACTATCCATCCCAACTAGACATCTCAATAGACATCAATTACCAAATATACATGGTAATCACATAAGAGAATCAATGATCATCAAAATATAAATCACATCTCTCTCCAAACATGGAGTAAAAACATAATCAAAGACCTAACCAAACAGATCATAGGTCAACTACAATAGAAGGACAAGGCAACCAAGTGATCAAATTGAAACTCAACATAGTAATGATTATCACTTCTGGTGGTCAAATAAAATATTGATAGAGACTCATTAGAACACATACATCACTCATAGATGCATCTAACAGACAGGAACCGATCGTGACATAAGAATGGTTATGAAAAAATTTCACGTAATAACCCCCCAAAGAATAAGAAGTATAAAACCATAAAATAGTTCAAGACTAAAAGACCAAATCCACCTAGGGCAATACTCTACTCATACTTGAAAGCTAGCCCAAAATAAGATACGATCACATCAACATGCACAAGTTTTGTATATTTGATGTCTTATTAAATTCAATTACATAACACTATCATGTTATTGGTTTAAATAATCTTAAGTAATAATTGACTTAATTAATTACAAGAAGGTCGATTAAACACCCATTTAAAAGTATAAAGTATTAAAAGTTATAAATGTAATTAACCCAATTAAAATACAACTTAATTAAATCATAAATTAAATAAACTTATAAGAATCATTTTTGATAGATTAATCCAAATTTATTAATTTATCAAACACCCTATAAAACATCTTATAAAAATTAATTCATATCCACTTATATAAATAAATTTATATTAAAAAAAACTTTAAAACATTAAATAACTTTTATTAATTAATTTGCAATTAATAATATATAAAAAAACCTAACTTATATTAATTAATAAATAAAATATAACTTAATATTAATAAATACATATATTAACATTAATTAAACTTAAACTTAAAAAAAAACTTTTAAAAACAATATAAATATTTGATGGAGTCAGTCCCACCACCCCCTTTTTCCACCATTGTTGGGGTGCATATTGAGGTTGTTGACAACATCCCCTTGTTGTAGACGACATGGTTGTCATCCAACAGACCCTCTGTTGTCTCGACATCAAGGCTACCATTCAATAGACTGTTGCTGCCTAGTGGGGGAGCAGGGTTTGAGGGCCAGCCACCCCACCTAAAACTTATATATATATATATATATATATAAACAACTTCTCTTTTTTTAATCAAAATAGATTTTCTTTTTATTTATTTAATTTATTATTTATTTAATTTATTATTTATTTATTTAAATAAATAAATAATCTCAAACAAATATGCAAAGGGGCACACAATCAGATGACAACTCATCGACCTGAGTCACGGTCGTGGCAATGCTAGAAAACATATCTAGGCATGCATCCTTAACTACAGCTTGTCGAGCTCCAGTGTACATCTCCAAACCTTTTGGAAGAGCCAAAAGGTGTTAACCCACCAATGCCCTCTTACTAGGGTAAATCAGGTCTTCTACACTTATCCTGATATCTTCCCTGATCCTGACTAGCATGTGGAGGTAAATCTGTGTAATAAACATCGTAACCCAAATGGAACTCTGCAAACAATTGTTTGCAGAAATATAGGGGCACCTCATCCTTTTGGGGCTACATATGATGGTTCACCAACCATCTCAGATATATAAAAGGGGCCACTAAGTCATTTGTACATTTTGTGACCCTATATGCTCTAACCACCCTCTTATCTATGTAATAGTTCCAAACATATCCTTAACATGGGTAATAGAAACATCAGAATCAACTGTCCTCCAACCCACACTCTCTGTGATAGTGCTAGAGAGGCTATGGTAAAAAGCATCAATAGACATATCATCATATAGATTGTATGATTCATCCTTCTGAATCATACTCGTCGGCTCAGTGTGAATGGATGACAATTTCTCCTTATTAGGGAGGATAACACTATTTTGCAACGTCCGCTCTAGCACGGCTAGAGCGGCGTGTAACCTAGAGATAGTCTCTTATCTGTGACTATCTCTACTCTATGGGGTACCATGATGGTGCAATGATGCTTGTGAGGCCTGACCATCATGTATACTAGGATCTAAACCACTAGAAGCCATGATGCACATACAATATGATATCTAGATATAGAGAGATGATGGATGCACAAATGTAATAGATAAAAACTGCTCGCTGCAAGTGGGCACATACATGTGTACATTTAGTAGAAAATCAATGTGTGTGTGTGTTTTTTGAAAATGAACATGTTTAAATAAATTAAAAACTATATGTATACATATAATACACATGCACACATACATTTGAAAATAATTTCAAATAAATTAAATTAACGTAATTTATCTATCTAACTTCAAGCATACATAGTTTAAATGAAAACATTTAACTTCAAATATATTAATTCATGCATTTACATATAAATTTAAACATTTAAACATATAAAACTTCTTGAACATGCAACAGTTTTGAACCACGGTTCATAAATTAAATGTTTATTTCTTAAAAATGAAGAAAAAACAATATATTATAATGCTAAGTGAAAAAAAAATCATTTTTTACATATTTATACGAAAAAAAGTTTTTAAAAAAATGAAATTTTTTTTGGGGCCCTTACCTAGAACTCAGTCGAGTTTCCTCTAGAGTGCCTTTCCCACTCTCATAGCCCCTCAATGTGCAAATGAGGGGCTAGGATTGGGTTGATTGGGCCTCGATCAAAGCATAGAACACATATATAGGTAAAAGCATAGTTGAGTGTATGTTTTTTGAGGTATGTTACGTGTGTGTTGTGTGTGCACATACATAAACAAGCATAGAAATAGACCCACATACATATACATACATACATACATGCATGCATACATACATACATACATACATGCATGCGTGCATGCATACATACATACATACATACATACATATACATATTTATACATATATGTATGTATGCATCTATCCATGTATGTATGTATATAAGTATGCACCTTATTAGTCGATAGGCTATATACTGTGAGCTTTCACCAATACCTGTCTCACGCTGAAACAGGTTTCCTAAAACAGTTTTTGAATTCTTGTTTTGGTTAAATAGCTTTTGGGACAAGAAATTTCTCGATAAGGTAGTGGACAAAAGAATTAATGGTAAGATGTTTTGCACTTGCCTATAAAAAGGAACCGGAATCAAATCTTTAGCAATCGAAACCAAATCTTGCAAAATTAAATCTTCAGCAATCAAAACCAAATCTTGCAAAATTAAATCTTTAGCAATCAAAACCAAATCTTGCAAAATTAAATCTTTTGCAATCAAAACCAAATCTTGCAAAATTAAATCTTCAGCAATCAAAACCAAATCTTACAAAATTAAATCTTCAGCAATCGAAACCAATATTACAAGATCAAATCTTTAAAAATAGGATATCAAATCAATGAGCTAGAATGCTTTGCATTTTCTCTCTCACCGCCCTAAGTTTCATTAAATATACGAAGAAATTTTTATTCAGTTGTGCATGAGAATCTTCAGATAATTAATCTGATCTACAAGAGGCCTCACGATCGAAACCCAATGTTGGAGGCAACACTTCATTCCTCAACAATACCCATCTCTTCTTGCTCCCAGATCTCCTAAACAAGATGAAAACCATGCAGATTGTCACATCTTAAGCCCACAATTATCAACTGCTCTGGCACTTAAATCCATAGGCGCTAAAATCATCTTCTCTTTGACACTGATTTCCCTGAAATCATTGTCAAATTTTAGCAATTTTTTGTTCACCAGAGTCTTATTTCAGCACCCTGTTTCCTCACCCACTCAGGGCCAATTGCATGACCAAAGGCCTATTGTAGCTATCTCTACATCAGAAACTAATAACAAAAATGCTCCTCTTGTTGCTGATTTGCAAGGTGCAAAGCCTCCTTCCCTTCGTAATTCCTTAGCGATCGATCTCATCATACGCTTCTTGGTGCTAAAGTCGCTAGAAGTAAGAGCCCATGCGTGGCAATTTAGCATTTTATCTCTATCTCCATGATTATAGGACTCATCTTGAGCCCTCTTCTAGTATGCACCTAGGCTTTTCTCGACTTAACAACCTCCATTATTACGAAAACCCCAACATTTATGGCGGTGCTTGGTGCTTTCAAGAACGAGGCTATATGGTTGATTGTCATTTCATTTTCTTTGCGCGAGAGTTCATGAAAACCGGCTTAGGAAATCAAATCGCTACTTATTTTGTGAAATGGGTAGGGAAGAGCATGCTTGGGCTTTCCTCCAGATTGACTATCAGTGAGGCTTTCATTGCACCTGTGATGCCCATGTTAGTAATAACTGAGAGGGGGGGGTGAATCAGTGGCCTTAGAAATTTATCCAATTTAAAATTTTAATCCACCAATCAGTACTTCTCAAATTATTAAGTCTTAATAAGATGCATGCCTTTGAAATACTTGAAACAAATAACGATCTGTCGATTTACCTTGTTTGTCCTTATTCTCTTTGATAACCGATAAGCAGTAAACTGTATTTACCAATACTCAGTAAATATGTAGAGTATACCAGTTAATCCATCAATGCATATGTAGAATGTAAAACAATAAAGTAATGAACCATACATATATAACACAAGGATTTTAACATGGAAACCCTGTTAAGGGAAAAACCACTGGGACCGGTACCCCAAATTTTCACTCTTCTGAAGTGAGCCCTGTTAAGATCCAACCCTGTTAAAGGTTACAAACACACTGTTAAGTGTGACCTTGTTAGAGGACTTTCAATACATAGGTTGTCACTAAGTATCTTGCATCTACGCTACCATCCTCGAATCAGTCTCATGATTGTCAATAGGCTTTATGCAAATCTTACTACCATCCTTGAATCAGCCTCCTTCTTAGACTGTCAATAGGCTTTAGGTAAGACCGGTGCTACTATCATGAGTCAACGTTCTGGTAATCTATTAGGATATACCTCATTTACAAAAGACTGTTAAGTCCTGCTCTGTTAAGAGACTTAATGCTTCAATGGTTAAACTGAAACAAAATGACCTGTTTCTAATGCAACTGAATTGCAGATTTTTAGATCTATTTACTTACAATATCTTTCTGATCAATGTATCAATACAATTCCTTTGTTCTTAACTATTTCTGCTCTGTGATGTTGTTCTTTTCTGTCTGTCGGTGTCTGTAGAATTCTTTAGCTCTCCCTCAGCTTGATTGATCAGGACTGCATGAAGTTAATCCTTCATTAGTTTCTCTTCAACATCTTCTATCAGTTCACTCCCCCATGTATCTAATTGATTATGGACCACATAGAGAATGAATTATGCTTGTCTCTTAAATAGACATGATATTCCTTAATTCTTGGTTCTTGATTCTTGATTCTTGGCATGAAAAACAATCCAACCAAATTGATTTGCGACTTTAACTCCCGATTTATCTCATAGTTATCTTCTTGCCAATTGTATAAATCACTTACTTAACTGTGGTTGAATAAAACAAATAAAAAAACCAGTTAAGTCTATCCTTTAGCTCTGCCAGCTAGATATTTTTTCATTTTTTGATCTCTCTATTATGTCGGTCAATTCTGCAGTTTGTCGTCGGTGACAACTGCCAGTTCTGTTAGTGTAACTTCAGTTAGCTTCAGGATCTCCGTCCGTCAGGCATCATTGGATCTTGCTTGTCGGGAAACACTATTTTTATCTTGTCGGGCATCCTTTGATTATGCTTCATTGGGCAATACTGTCTTCTGCTCATCGGGCATCACTGTGACTTTTATCTTTGTCTTTACCGATGGTGTGCACTCTGCCGGTGTATTCTGTCACTTAGTGAATACTTGGCTTTTATGCATTGCTAAAAGCATAACCTTTATTCCATTGATTCATCTAAAGTCTTTGGTGTTATGTATATGACCATACAAATGATATCAAGTTATCATCAATGACAATACAAACCATTAACTGATTTAATGTCTTGCATCATCTTCAACTTAATATAGTCAACCATTTAATCAGTTACATGTCATCAATCTCTCCCTTTGGCATTGATGGCAACATACTATATTATCATACTATACTATTTCTAATACAATTGTTGAGATTCATCAAATTACCAAACAGTTTGCTTTGATAACTGATAAAATGACTAACCACCGATAAGCTCTGTGTGAGCTTAGATTTGATTCTTGCAGCTTTCCTTTTTCTTCTTCTGATGTGTTGTGACCTCTTTGACTGTTCTGCTTCTTTGATGTTTGTGTCTTGTATTTACAAATTTTATATCAATTCTCTCCCTTTGGATATGATCTCTTATTGTTTGGAGTAATCTGATAATGAATAATTTCTTATGATAATATGGAAACATTCTCTCCCTTTGACAACAATGCCAAACAAATATTTTACAAAATATCTAACACTCTGTCAACCAATTTCTTCTTTCCATAATATATTCCTTGAATTTCCCTTATCCATTA
>MU224006.1:536361-550861 GCA_018584345.1 Thuja plicata
TATATATATATATATATATATATATATATATAATTGGCTATTTTGCCACATTTTTAAAGACAAGACTTGCATTTTAGGTTCTATCTTTTTAATCATAAAAATAATTGAACACGTATTTACTATTATTTTAACCAATAGGTTTGGAGTTCCACCAATTTTAATTAAAAGATCAAACGGATTTGAAAATTATTGAATTTCATCAATCTTTTTTCTTACAATCGATTGCAGTGTCTTCTTATGGATTACTTTTTGTCGATTACCTATATTTACATTCAATTTTATAAAATGAGGTTCACAATTCAGTTTCTTTTAAGAACAAATGTTTGATAAATTTGTAAACTGACAAGTTTATTAGTTTTTTCAAAGTTTATTAGTTTTATCAGAGTAGATTCTTATGTAAGCTAATATTGGAATTTATTTTCATTAGATTCACAAATTGGCAGATTTATACTCAAATATTGATTATCTTAAAGAAGAGAAAAGTAGAAAATAAAAACAAATATTGGGTAGTTTTGGAATTTAGCAATCTTTTGAAAAAAAACTCAATAGATATATAATCCAACAAATTTTTGATCAATGGATTTGCAATATAAATAGTTGTTGGATGGATTTGAAACTCATAAATCTTTTGCAAAATATATTAGTAGATTTGAATTTAGAAAAGCGTTGTAAAATTATATATTCAACATTTACCAATTTTCGAAAGTCTTCCATAAATTCATAATTTAGTAAATTACAAAAATGTTTGAATAGTGTTGTGTCAACATAGTATCATGGGTGGGTCTTAATCTTTGTATCTAATTCTTATGTTTATTTTCAAATTTGTAGGTGTGAATCCCTGGATGAGCAAGTGCCCTTATTTTACTTATTTTTATTTAAATATTTTTTTCTATATTAACAATAATATTCTTCTTGTAACATAGGAGTTAGATTCAAAACTTGGCAATTTTTTAAAAGATCTTTTGATAGATTTGGAATATATTCATATTTTGGGAAATTGTTGGATAGGTTTGCTGACTTGAATTGGACCATGAAACTTAAATTTAAACAAGTTAATAATCTCACATACTACTCGAAATGACTAAGGTGACTTGTAACACTCTTATACACCTAGTTTTATAATTTCATCAAGTAACTTAGTATGCAATATTGGTACATGACACTATAGAGGTTTTGGGTAGTCTTAAGGTGATTTGGACACACTGGGATCCTTGGAAGCTGTAGTTTCTTGAAAATAGAGGAAGGGTACATAATAATTTGCATAGTGATAGAATTATTAGTTGTAGTATGGTGATGATTGTGTTTAAAATTTAAACCATAGGGGTTTTACTCTCATTTGGTGCATTCCCTCATGTCCGAATGATTTGGCTTTGATGTTGTGGCAGTTCTACCTTTGTTAGGTAGAATAGACGAGTACTGGCAGAAAATGTTCTCTATTATTTATTTTGGTGTTTTGTATCTTTGGTTCAATTTGGTTGGATTTGTATTTACGCATTCTTTGCAGGGTCTTATCATCTATGAAAATCTACAAACTCTTTCTATATATAAAAGGGAGTTTACCAGTCATAAATTCTTTAGAGTTGAAATTGTTATAAATCTTTGGTTCAATAATTATAAGAAAAAATGTTATAAAAATTTTTAAATGTTAAGAAAAAATTGTATGTAATTTAAATTTGTATTAGAATATTACATAGACAATAGAGAATATGCCTTCTTAACATGTTAATTTACTATTTTTCTATCGACGTAACCCTTGCATCCCTTTTTGATGCAAGTGCTTGTGTGTGTGTGTGTGTGTGTGTGTGTGTGTGTGTGTGTGTGTGTGTGTGTGTGTGTGTGTGTGTGTGTGTGTGTGTGTGTGTGTGTGTGTGTGTGTGTATGTATNGTGTGTATTTATATGCTTGTTTATGTATGTGCACACACAAAACACACATAACATACCTCAAAAAAATCTGAAAATTATTTTATCCCTCAACCCTAGAAGAATAAATCCTAGGGATTTCTAAATTCAATTCCTATCCTAAAACCCCTTTCACCCCCATCCATGATATTGTAGTTGAAGGCCTTTATAGTCCTATGCATATCATAGACACCTCCACTACGAGTAATAAAAAGAATCTCAAAAGACTTACCCCATTGGAAAAAAAACCCAATGACCCACATAACAATTGAAGAAATTGTCAGTGATGCAGAGGAGGATTTGGGGGAAGAAAATAACAAGAGAAATAATGCCAACCCTAGGTGGAATAATAGACTGGCAGGGTGCATAGTTGATAAAGGGAAATGAAATAAATTGATGGATTGTGAAGAAGACTCAAAAGATGATGTGCTAATAAACGTGATGCACCTAATAATGGTGACACATGGAAGAAATAAAGCTCTAAGTCCACTAGTGAGAGCTCCACACACATATTAAAAGTGCCATAACTTAACCAATGAACCTAACATAGGATGCTTTGTTGAAAGAAGAAGACATTCATTAAGGGAGTGATATGGGTGGGTGAACCCACAATAGTGGGTTACACTTTTTTGCCTGAACGGACACTAAAATCTATATTTTGAAAAAAACTTTCAGATTCAGATGCATATTGCCATTAAACCGTTTGAAATCATAAGATGAAGTAAATTAGTCTTTTAGGATTTTCTGTGTTTATTTTTTCTCCCACAAAAACTGCTATGTTGTTGAAAACGTCATTTTCAAAGAATTACATTGACTTCATAGAGCATAAATTTTTTCTAAAATAGATATCAATGTGCTTCTTTCAAATTTTGTTTTGTAACATCCATACAGAGGGCATACAATTGGTGTGACAACATTATCATGATTATTGCATATTTCATGAACGTTTGAAGTTGAGTAAACCGTAATTTTGACATACCTTGACTACATAGCTTATAACTTGTTGTGTATTTATCGAAATTTAATTTTTTTTTATAGAAAGTAGACTCGAAGACAAAGGGCACTATTATTTTTCAAAAAAAAAATCTCTTTTCTACTATTTTTCATTAAACGTCAAACTTGGAGGTTTATATTTCTATCGAAAGTACTTTCTAAATCTGCCTGCTTTGCAAATTTCAGGAGGAATTTCTTCCTCCAAAAAAGTGTAACCCACTATTGTGGGTTCACCCAGGTACCTATGTAGACTACAAGACTATGACAGTGGAGCTAGAGGCTTAGAATAAAAAAGTGTTGGAGATGTACAAGAAGATGATCAATATATCCAAGTTCAACCTCCATCTAATGCATAGCTTGACCACCTATTTGGGCCTAATGTAGAAGTAGGTGTTAAGATGATGTTAACAAAGAAGGAAACTATAAAGAGATTTTTAAGTTTTTCACTAATGATTGGAGCATTGCACTCACTTATCCCTAGGTGGTTGGTTTAGTTCTTTAGTTTTTGTTATATGCTACTAAAACTCATAATCATTTAACTTTTAACCATTGTTAAAACTCTTAATATGTTTTGTTTTAATGTTGAGTTATTGTTCCTATAGTGTTTATCTTTGGTTGATAGCTTGTTTAAGTTTCCTTTGGGTTATTAGTGTAAAGGGATAACACCCTACTTTTGTTGCTTATAACATCAAAAATATACTTTAAAAAATAAATGTTGTACCTACATAATCTAACCAAAACAAATAATTTAGATGTTAAACTAGTGAGTTCATACATAACAAAATCCATCATAATGTTTGTAACCATCTAGCTATCTCATTATATAAATAACCATATAGGCAATATCATACCCATACAAATGTATCTTACATAGAACAAATAAGAGAACTCATTCAATTCCATGGAAATAAAATGCCTGGACTTTTTAACCATTTGGACATCATTTAGGATTTCAATTTTAGTATTTCCACAATCACACATAAGGATTGCAATTCATGTGCTTTACACTAGTCAACTTACATGAAGTCTAAACTAGTCTTTAAAGTGAAAGTTCAACTACAATTATCTTTTCAAAATGTTTTTCAATTGCAAGAGTAAGTCGAATGAAGGTCTCAATACTTTTAGATGTTGATGTTGGATAGGCATTGCATATTTTCCATGTTTAATTGTTAGGATGGGATCAACCTTGGTAATTATTGTAAAAATGAGTAAGATTATTCATATGTTTTAATATTTGATATATATGCGTGTATTTTTCATATCTAATTGTTAACACACACACACACACACACATATATATATATATATGATGCAGTCCAAGCCCGGAGGATCCAATAAAGGACTCTCCAAACTTGCAGCCAACACCAAGAACAACACAACGGAAACAACACAACACAAGATATATCAATATCAACTTATATTATACTTGAATTCTAATTACATGCAACATGTAGGGCTGTGAGGCCTTCCCGGTTAGGGCCAATTACATCAAAAAATTCAACAAGAACTCACAGGATCCAACCTTATCAATCTACCCTATAGCTAAGTGGAATAAACTAGATCTGAACTTGTGCTCACAAGCCACCAAGCAATCTGCAATCTCTATCTACCCACTTACGACTATCTACAGCAACTTACAATCTTTCATCTTATTAGCTTACTCTACTATCTTCTATCTATCTTCGCATCATTTTTCTGTGTCTCTCCTCAAACATCAACGTAGACTCTCTTTTATACACACTTGCCACAAGTTGGCTTGAAAACAATAATTAAATGTCAGTCAACCATTACAATCCATAATGAACAAAAAATTAAATGCACCAGACAGCTGCAATTAATAACAAATACATTAGGAAAACACATCAACCTAGATTTAGGTCCACACAAGATCCAATGCCACAAATCTACATGCCTTAGAACTCAACATGATCCCAATGACCCCCTCAAATTATGGATGCGATTTCCAATGTCCGCCCAATCTATAAACACAAGTCGGTGAACCCCAACAACCAGTCGATAAACAAGCACACCGAGAGCCAAACCACTTGGTGAAAGACACAACCAAGAAGAACTCCACCAAATAGACACCACAGAGTAATATGCTACCAAGATAGACTCCACCAAGATGCACACACCGAGAAACTACCACCGAGCAGTGTACCCCGAGTAGAATATCACAGCAACATTGAGCACCAATGAGTCCAGTCACCAAGTTCAACAGTGAAGCAATACATAGATTCCAACTGAGAACTACCATCAAAGTGACTGATCACCTCAGGTCTTCGACCAATTTAACTACTAAAATAGAAATCAAACCAAAACATGTTTTTGGTGACACGGGATTGCCAACTACCCCAGGATGTTGCTGCATCAGACACCTCAAGTGTGAAAAATATGTTCTCAGAAGCTGGATGAAAATCTGTTGGGATTCAGCACATAGATCCCAAACTAGTTCTTGATATACATGTCTTCCAAGTCCTCAACCTACACACTCTTCCCCTGGTTCTTCTTCTACTTCCCTTTACCACTAGCACTTGTTGATTTAACTTCACATCTCTGTACACTTATGTCTGCACCATCCACTGCAACCATTTCAAATCTAATACCAATGCTCAAGTTCCTCTTACCGAGATTTGCATCCTTCAAAGGAATTAAAATAGAGTTCTTCCCATCCTTCAATATAGTAAAGGAATTTCTTTTACAGTCATGAATAGCCTCTCTATCATATTGCCAAGGTCTACCGAGTAAAATATGACAAGAACTCATCTCCACAATGTCACATTATACTTCATATCTATAGGTACCAATGTAGAAACTCACCATGCACTGCTCCTTCACCTCTACTGCATGACCATATTGTAACCAACTTATCCTATAAGGACAAGGATGCCTCAACCTTTTCAAACCAAGTTTTTGGACCATCTCTTCAGCAACTAGGTTTTCAATACTTCCTCCATCAACAATCACCTTACAACGTTTACCACTAGACTTGCATACAGTCCTAAACAAGTTCTTCCTCTGACAAGAATTAGCTTTCTTTGAGCGCAGAAAAATTCTCCTAAGAAAAAGATTCATACCCTCCCCTTCGGGTTCATTCTCAGCAACCTCATTCACCACAACATTTCGGTGACTACTAAATTTCTTATCTTCCTGGGGATATTAAAATGACCTATGTCCTTCTTCTCCATAGTTATAACAAGTACCTCTGAATACAAACCTACTTGTCTTTCTCCTCAGTTCCACAGGTTTCGGTTCTTCTTCAACTTTCGGTTTATCTTTTACCGACTTCTTTAACCTCTCTTTCCCTCAGGAATTACCATAATGTCTTCTCTTCAACTTTTCTTCTTCCTTCAGTGCATACTGATAAGCACCTTCCATAGAGTCAATCTTCAACATACTAATCTCATCTTGGATATTGAATTTCAGACCATTAACCTACCTCGCCACCTTTTCTTTAGAAAGCTCTCTATGTCCAGACCAAATAGTCAACTTGTAGAATTCCTCGGTATAATCTTCCACAGTCATCTCCTTGTGTTTCAGATTCTGTAATTTCTTAAATAACTCAAGTTCATAGCCAGCAGGAATGAACTTAGCCTTTAGTTGTGTCACCATCAACCTCCACCGATTGATATCCATCTCACCTTCTTCTTCTTGGTCCCTCTGCAACTCTTTCCACCATAAAGCAACATGTCCCTTCAACTTAGGCTATGTCAACCTTACTCTAAGTGGATCTTCAATGTCTTCCAGCTCAAAGTAGTCTTCTAACTCACTGATCCAATCAATCAGATCCTTGGGTCTCAATGTACCTAAAAAATTAGACACCTCCATTCGGTAGTTTGTATTCAATCGAGCTCCATATCTCTGTAACCGATCATATCTGTCTCCTCTAGATCTCTCTATCCTATCGGCTCTGTCATCTCCAATAGATCCAGCAACTCCAAAATCCTCAACAGCTTCTTTATAACCATCATTCGTTCTCGGACCTCTATGCAATCCAACATTTATGATCCCTTCTATGATTTCATTCTTCATTGCCGACATCTCAGATCTAAATCTTTCTGTTATCCTCGCTTCCACCTCCTCAGAAAGATTTGCAATCACCCTAGGGTCCAATCTTCTCGAAGGTATCTCTCCAAATCTTTGAAAACCCTAAGCTCCTCAAGAAATGAACCAGCAGCTCTGATACCACTTGATGTAGTCTAAGCCTGGAGGATCCAATAAAGGACTATCCAAACTTGCAGCCAACAACAAGAACAACACATCGAAAACAACACAACACAAGATATATCAATATCAACTTCTATTATACCATAATTCCAATTACATGCAACATGTCAGGCTGTGAGGCCTTCCCGATTAGGGCCAATTACATCAACATATTCAACAAGATCTCGCAGGATCCAACCTTATCAATCTACCTTATAGCTAAGTGGAAGAAACCAGATCTGAACTTGTGCTCGCAAGCCACCAAGAAATTTGCAATCTCTGTCTACCCACTTACAACTATCTACAACAACTTACAATCTTTCAGCTTATTAGCTCACTCTGCTATCCTCTATCTATCTTCCCATCATTTTTCTGTGTCTCTCCTCAAACATCAATTTAGAATCTCTTTTATACACACTTTCCACAAGTCGTCTTGTAATCAATAATTAAATGCCAGTTGCCCATTACAATCCACAATGAATAAATATTAAATGCACCACTAAGTTGTAATTAATAACAAATACATAGGAAAACACATCAACCCAGATTTAGGTCCACACAAGATCTAATGCCACAAATCTGCATGCCTTAGAACTCAACACAATCCCAATGACCCCCTCAAATCATGGATGCAATCTCCAATGTCTGCCCAATCTATAAAAATGAGTCAGTGAACCCCAACAACCAGTCAGTAAACAAGCACACTCAGAACCAGACCACTCGGTGAAAGACACAACTGAGAAGAACTTCACCGAATAGACACCACCGAGTAATATGCTATCGAGAAAGACACCACCGAGCTGCACACACGGAGAAAATACCACCGAGCAGTGTACCCCAAGTAGAATATCACAGCAACACCGAGCACCACTGAGTCCAGTCACCGAGTTCAATAGTGAAGCAATACATCTTCCAACCGAGAACTACCATCAAAGTGACCGAGCACCTCAGGTCTCCAACCAAGTTAACTACTAAAATAGAAATCAAAGAAAAACATGTTTTTGGTGAGACGGGATTGCCAACTACCCCGGGATGCTCTCTCTCTCTCTCTCTCTCTCTCTCTCTCTATATATATATATATATATATATATATATATATATATGTACATGTACATATACATATACATATATGTGTGTGTATATGTGTATATATATATGTATATGTATATATAGATATAGATATAGACACAGACACACACACATATATATACACATACACATATATAGGGTATATACTTATATGCATACATACATAGATAGATGCATACATACATATATGTATAAATATGTGTATGTATGTATTTATATGTATGTGGGCATGTTTCAATGTTTGTTTATGTATGTGCACACACGCAACATACCTCAAAAAACATCTCAAGATTATTTTATCCCTCAGCCATAGAAAGAAGAAGCATCTGTATAAATCCTGGGGATTTCTAAATTCAATTCCTGACCTGACACCCCTATCACCCCCATCCATGACATTGTTGTTGAAGGCCTTTACAATCCTATGCATACCATAGCCAACTCCACTACGATTAAGAAAAAGAATCTAATAAAACCTACCCCATTGGCAAAAAACCCAATGACCCACATAATAATTCAAGAAATTGTCAGTAATGCAGAGAGGATTTGGGGAAAGAAAATAATAAGAGAAAAAGTGCCAACCCTAGGTGCAATAATAGGCTGGCAGGGTGCATAGTTGATAAAGGGAAATGAAAGAAATTGGTGGATTGTGAAGAAGACTCAAAAGAAGATGATGTTGATAATAAAGGCAATGCAACTAATAATGGTGACACGGGGAAGAAATAAAGCTTTAAGTCCACTAGTGATAGTTCCACACACATATCTAAAAGTGCCAAAACTGAACCAATGGGCCTAACTTAGGATGCTTTGTCGAAAGAAGAAGACATTCATTAAGAGAGTGCTATGGGTACCTATGTAGACTATAAGACTATAACGGTGGAGCTAGAGGCCTCAAATAAAAAAGTGTTGGAGATGGATACAAAGATGATCAATATATCCAAGTTCAACTTGCGTTTGATGCATAGTTTAACCACCTCTTTGTGCCTAATGTAGAAGGAGGTGTTAAGAAATGATGTTAACAAAGAGGAAACTATAAAGAGATTTTTAAGTTTTTCACTAATGATTGGAGTAGTGCACTCACTTAGCCCTAGGTGGCTGGTTTTGGTTCTTTAGTTTTTGTTATGTGCTACTAAAACTCATAAGAATTTAACTTTTAACTATTCTTAAGACTCTTAATATGTTTTGTTTTGATTTTGAGTTGTTTTTACTATAGTGTTTATGTTTGTTTGATAGCTTGTTTAAGTTGCCTTTGGGTTGTTAGTGTTAAGGGCTAACACCCTACTTTTTTTGCTTCTAACATTAAAAATATACTTAAAATAAATAAATGTTGTACCTTTATAATCTTATCAGAACCAATAATTTAAATGTTAAGCTAGTGAGTTCATACATAACAAAATTCATCAGCATGTTTGAAACCATCTAGCTATCTCATTATATAAACAACCATATAGGCAAAATCATACCCATACAAATGTATCTTATATAGAACAAATTAGAGGACTCATTCAATTTCATGGAAGACAAAATGCTAGGAATTTTATCTTTTTAACCTTTTGGACATCATTTAGGATTTCAATTTTAGTATTTCCAAAATCACACATTGTAAATAGGAAGAAAGGACTGCAATGCATGTACTTTATACTAGTCAACTTACATGAAGTCTAAACTAGTCTTTAAAGTGAAAATTCAACTACAACAATCTTTTCAAAATGTTGTTCAATTGCAAGAGTAAGTCCAATGAATGTCTCAATACTTTTAGATGTTGATGTTGGATAGGCATTGCATATTTTACATGTTTAATTGCTAGGATGGGATCAACCTTGGTAGTGAATGTAAAAATGAGTTAAGATTATTCATATGTTAATATTCGATACATATTTTTCATGTCTAATTGTTAAGATACAATCAATCTTGGTAGTAATTGAAAAATTGAATATTTACATAATTTTACATAATATATAAAACTATTCTTAATATATCTGTTTATAATTACACATTATTGAAAAAGAAAATTATATAATCTATTTATTTAACAATGAATGTTTAAAAACATTTGTCCTTGTTGTTTCTATGTGGGCCGAACTGAAAATTTGTAGACCTCTTTTATAAAAATTTCAGATCCTTTAAAATCTTCTTTTCTCCTAATCAAAACAATGAATGTAAAAAAAATTTATTAAACCCTTAACAAATGTTTAACAACTCGTGAATTGACTAACTTTAAATAACTACCTAAGACCAAAAGAACTATGATGTGATGTGATGTACCTACAGACTGACACATCAAAACTATTTCAAAGCAGTCCTTTTAAGGTAGAAACATACCCTGACTTTGGAATTTACTACTTCACAACCTCTATTGCTCTGCTAGCTTAAGACAGTGTTACAGATTTTATTTAGCAAGCATAATATGAAGGATCTGAAATTAAGAATGCTAATTGTAATGACAGGAGAAGCACAAGAACAAATCGAAATAAAGGAAATTCTTTATATTGAACTATGCAAAAATACAAACAGATATAAGAAAACGGACTGTTTGGTGTGGATTAACCTTAGTCAACTATGAAATATATTAAAAAATCAAATGCGGGGATTTATAAGCTTAAATTATTTTAACTCCACACCTCAGTTTTAAAGGTTGGTGTGATGGACAATAATAATTTTTTTGTTTAAATACATTGGAATGCTGTACTGTTAATAAAGCTAACAAAGTAGTACAAAGAACTACAGTGAACAATTACAAGAAAAATATTCGATTTTGTACAACACATTATCATAGAATGGTTAAAAAAAAGCAGAGGTAGAATACAGAGAAAGGGCCTAATAATGACAAAGGTGCAATAATGTATGCAACCAAAACACGGGCATGCTTTTCTGATTTGAAATTGAAAAACAAAGAGATTTGCACAATAATTGAAAAACAAAGAGATTTGCACAATAATGGAAAGCAATGTAATTGACAGCATGATCCAAGTTGTCTTATCAATACAGACGCCATATTCTGCCAATCAACAATTTAGAAAACATACAGGCATCACAATTTTTCAACTTATTCCTGACATGGTAAAATATTTCAGATCTATGGGGCACCTTGGAACAATGAAAATATTATATTGACTTTTTTAAATTCAACATAATATATTTAAAAAGAGTTTAAAATATAATAAAATTAAAAAATATATCAAATATGATACCCCTGTATTGAAATTTGTTCCCCCAAAAAATACACACATCCCTTGTAGTGTACTTGTACTCTAGAAACTCAAAATATTTTCAATATAGATAATAGATTCATTTTAGGCAATCTAATTTTGTTTTTACACTTATCTTTTGAAAATTAATATTTGTAAGTTACATTTAATAAGGTTTTTTTTTGAAAAAATACAATTTATATATAAAAAATGATATTTTGGTTCATAGATGATTATTAGATAAAATAAATTCCATTGAACCTTTCTTTAAATTTCTTTATTTTCACATCAATATATCAAAATTAGTATAGCTTGATCACCTTGATTCTTAGGTGCTAGGTTGAGGGTTTTTTGTACTAATCTTTGATTGAGTCACAGTTCAAAGAAAAGAAGGGGATGACAAGCACTTCAAAAATGGAAATGAAGAACTCCATAAGCATACATTTTGAGTTGTCAAAGTTTAAAATGGAGGATATGCTTATAGGAAAAGATCTATAGTTTGCAATATCTAATACAAATCATATTACAATAAAATAAGAAGGTTGTGAGTAGTTGGATAGAAAGGTGAAAGGTATTGTTAGACAATGTGTAAAAAATTCAATATAGTTGAATATTAATTTAAAGATACCACCACAAGAAATCTTTTAAAGAATTTGGGAGAATTTTATCAAGTTAAATATGTAGCAAATAAACTCTTCTGATTCTGAGTTTATAATTGTTTATTTATCTAACCTTACATCAACAATATAAGTAAATGCAATTTTTTTCTTAATACGAAGTTCACATCTTTGAATTGAAATTTAAATAAAGAAAACATTGTTATGCATATCAAGAAATGACTCTTAAAGTTATCTTTACTAAGTTTCATTGAAGGTACAATGTCAAAGAGTTCATGAACAAAGAAATCTCTTATTAGCATATACATCATACATTTGATTGTTAAAACATTTCTATTTATAGGAAATACATATTAAATGTTGCTTATATTGTAGCAAGGAGGTAATTATAGCATACAAGTGAGATAGTTGTTGAAGATAATGTTGAGAAGGTGCTTGGTTTGCTAGAGGTGGACATGTGGTAGTTGGACGGTCCGCAATGACAGACTTGTAGATAATTAATTTAGCTTTTCTAACAACAATAATATTGATTTCACTCCTAGGATATTTCAATGCAATAGGTATTCTGTTTCACTAACTAATGTGTTACCCTTCATTAAATACAATGAATTTTTTCCTCTCGATTCTTAGTAAAGAGAGACATTTGAAAATATGACTTAGCCACAAATTTTTAAAGGAAACCCAAATAAAAAGCTATTAAACATAAAACTAAATTCAAAAAATTGGAAACTTAATCACATACATACTAATGAGATAAACTAATAAGCTATAAGACATCACTCCATCATTATAGGAATCTAAACACAAAACTCACAAACCTCTAGACACTTGGGAAGTTTCCTTAACAGAGAAACAAGGAAACATCATGCAGATATATTAAATGCCTTGTGAAAACTACCATAAAGAACATTTGTATTAAAACATCATATAATCATTCACCTCGAAATAGAGTGGTAATAGGATATGTTACATACTAAGCTTTTCCAGATGATGAAATTACAAAATTCTCACCATCTCTAAAATACACAACAAAAATCAGTCTAAAAGGATGTGAAACAAAATAAGGTAGTCTAAAAGATGCAAAAAAAATGGGATGTTACACTAGCAGGGGAGATGAAACAATTCCTTATCCAAGTGAATCCTCCACAAGCAGACAACTATGTATCAAAAGAATCAACAAATCAGTGATGGAACAACAGTTCATGAAAAACAGATTTAGTACATGAATGTAAGAGAGCAGCGAAAGAGATCTGAATATAACCAATGCTTAGATTGATTCCGATCAGCATATATGCTATCAAGGTCTGCTCACAATATGTCACCAATATGCCCTGATTTGGCTTTCTACTAAATCTGCCCTTGTAGCTTTGATATGTATAGTGTTGATCCTTGTTATGTACCTATGATGCTAATCAACTTTGCTAAGTCTAGCTGATCACAAATTGGTCTGATCTTGATGCCTTAAGTTCATTGTTGCAAGCATGATGTTGCTCATCCGAATGCTTGGTCGAACCCTTGAATTCACTCACAATATTCGCTTATGCAAGGTGTGAATTATCCTAAATATAATTCGCTGATGTGCAATTCGCTACTTTAATGAATTCGCTGAGGCTTCCAATGTTGGTCTAATTCCATAATGCAAGACCACAAATTCGCTGCTAGTTGCTTAACCAAATCACTCATCTATCCAATGTCAAATTCGCTGCCTCAAGAATCAATGCCAAGTAGAAAGCAATGTTTGAATCTACTCCGTAAATTTTCTCATCCAAAGATCTTGCTAAAGGAAGAAGCTAACGTTATGTTTTTGGTTGCTTCTTACCTTCTCCAAGTTGCTCTAATATATGAGCTTATTAAGATAAACTCTTGGCCTCCCAAGTTGGCCAACTTGGGTCCATAATAATAATAATATATTCTTTTATATTATTCGCTCCATAATTAATTGTTAAAATTAATCCTTAATAATAAATATAACCTTTTATATTTATTATTATTATCCAACCGATTTTATCATAATTAAATATATCAATAATATATCCAATATATTATTTATTATTATTGCCACTTTGTCCAATGCATTGATCTTTGTCGTAAAGGTCAAAACATTAGCAAAATTACCATCAACAACCAATAACGTTGCCAGGAGTATAAGCGATACCATTAGCATGGCAAAGAGAATATATTAGAGGAACATGGATATGGTGAACCGATTATGATTGATTTCTGCTAAATGAAATTATTAACAAAATAAACTTTTTTAATTCATCCTCCACCATTGGTTATTTGGGCAATGATTCTCGCCATGATAAGAATGCTATTGTTATGAGAAATATGTCTTGGAAAGACTTCACGATTTTCTTAAAGACAATACATTGTGTGAGCAAGAAAGGTTTCTCTTGAAACTTGATTAAACAACGATCAAATTAAGAGGCAGCGATCATGGTAGTGAGGGAGAAATCCATTAGTAACTCTAATAACAATCTTGATTTGAGACTAAGTAATTACATATTTAG
>MU224007.1:0-10610 GCA_018584345.1 Thuja plicata
AGAATTACAATATGCAAAGCCACATGGGCATTCCCTTACAAAATTCTGTAGGACAAAGCCTCGAATTATTACCCAGATCTACTACCCAGAACTATTCTGAACTGCCTAAGACAACACTACGGGCCTTGTTTATATAGGCAATTTCCACCGCCCAAGAAGGTTCCAGAAATTTAGCCCTTGGGGCCGACCAAACTTAGAATTGTTTTATTTTTCATTTTAATACATCAAAGTCGGCTCAAAATAACTTTTGAAACCCAAAAATTTTGAAGGAAAAATTATTTTCTGCTATTTAAGGTGGCCCAACTTCTGGAGACCATAAGTCATCACCAGTTGACCCGATTGACTATTATAACCCCATTTCAGAAATGCCACGAAGCGCTCTACAATAGCTCGGTTATGCAAGTATCATCGAGCCCAAGTTTTGACCTCATCTGGGGCTTCTAAAGCCTTCAAAACTGAGCTCGAAGTTTCTATACCCTGTTTTCAATACCGAAAATTTTCAATATCTTCAAAACTAGACCTGATCTAGCCATGAAACTTCACTGGCAGGCTGATATGACTGAGATGAACCTCCACATGCAAAATCAGAACATTCCGAGATCATATGACCAACTTACTAAAAATAGAAAGTTTCCATAAATAGCAGCTCTGCACAAGGTAGCCCTTATTGAAAAGAAAACAGAAATATTTTTGGGTGATGCAAGATTGCCCTTACACCCAGGATGCTCCTGCATCAGTGATATCATGTCTATTTAAGAGATAACTCAATTCATTACGAATTGACGTGGGTGAATGAATGAAAAGAGGATGCTGAAGAGAAACTGATGAAGAGAAAAATCATACAGTGTTGATCAAAAATCTAAGGAAAGAGCTAAAGATTTCTATGGACACCGAGAAATAGAGCACAACATCACCAAGCAGAATCAAAGTGGAGAAAAGGTATAAATAGAGTTATATTGATCATAATAGTTTTGTGAGATTACATTAGATTTGAAAATCTGTAAGTATAAGTTGTATATGTGAACATATCATATTGTTTCAATTTAACCATTGATTCAGAAAGTCTCTTAACTAAGCGAGATTTAAAGATCCTTTCTATATTGAGATACATCCAATGGAGTATCAAAAAATTTGATCATGAAGATAGCATGAGATGCCAGATACCAATTGACAGGCCAAGTGAATGTTTGATCAAGGAAGGTAGCATAGAGATGCTCAATATCAAGTGAAAAACTAAAATTTCAAATCCTCTAACAAGGTCACACCTAACAGTGTGTTTGTAACCTTTAACAAGGTTGGCCCTTAACCGAGCTCACTTTAGAAGAGTGAAATTTTGGGTTACCGGTCCCAAGTGGTTTTTTCCTTAACATGGTTTCCACATTAAAAATCCATGTGTCAATGTGTTTATAAGTCATTACTTTAGTGTTTTGCATTACACTTAACTAGATTGATCGGTATACTCTAGATAATTTACTGTCTTTCGGTAAATTAACAGACTGCTATTTAGTAAATCTACAGTAGAAGGTTTTACAAAGCATTTCGAGTAGTAGAAAAATGATATAAATATTTGGAGGCATTCATCTTCTAGGACTAAAGATAACTAGAGGTATAATATTGTGGTACTAAGCTTTAAGGGTTGATTATTGAAATGTTTTTGAGGCCACTGATTCACCCCCCTCTTAGTCATTACTAACAATTGGTATCAGAGCATGTGTGTTTAGAAAGGGAGTTTAATAGCTCAAGCAAAAGATCACAAGATGAACAGACGAGATGTGCCCAAGTTGAATAAAGACAACTTTGCATCATGGCAAAGCAGAATAAGACTCCACCTATCAGGTATTTGAAATAATATTGTTCAATACTTAGATACTGAATATGGGTTGCCTACAATACCTCATACTCTTGAGCAATTAAAGTCAAGCATGAGCATAATTGCATGATGATAAAACTTTCATCATCACCCTCTGATGTTGAGTTTGAAGATGTCAAAACTTGCACCTCTGCGAAGCAAATGTGGGATAAGTTGAAGCTTGTACATGAGGAGATGCCAATGTATTCAGTGAAAAGGCAAAAAGCCTAAGAGGGAGGTTTGATGACCTAAGGTTGAAATAAGGAGAAACAATTACTCAGTATAGCTGTAGAATCAAAGAGGTAGTAATGATATTTGAGGAGTTGGAGGTGTACTTGAAGAGGAGATAGTGGTAAGCAAAATATTAATAACCTTATTGCCTATTTATGCTATTATAGTTTCTGCTATTCAAGAAATGAGAGAAGTTGCAAACAATATAGTTACTCTAGATAGTCTGATTGGTAGAATAATTTTATTTGAGATGAATAAATTTGACAATAGTGTCTTACCATCTATAGATTCTGCATTCAAATATTCTTTGAAGATAAGTAACTCAAGTCATAGAC
Source organism: Thuja plicata (assembly GCA_018584345.1). Lineage (NCBI taxonomy): Eukaryota > Viridiplantae > Streptophyta > Pinopsida > Cupressales > Cupressaceae > Thuja > Thuja plicata. The sequence continues at coordinate 2,416 of MU224007.1, forward strand.
ATGCTGTTAGAAATGACAGTGACAGTGATAATAAGGATCAAGGACTTGATGAGATCGAAGCACTTATTGCTAGAAGATTGTAGAGAGGTAAAGATAGATACAAAGGTAAATTACCACTTGTATGTTTCAATTGTAAAGAGGCTGGAAACTATGCTGCAAGATGTAAAAACTAAAGAAAAGATGATAGAGGAAATGATAGACCTTATGAGAAGAAGTTTGATAAAGGTGATAATAGAGATTACTGGAGCAACCAACAATCTGACAAGAGAGATACTCGAGACTACAAGGAAAAAGGGAAGAAAGCTTGTTACCTAGCTGAGAATAGAGCTGATGACACCGAAACAGAATTAGAAGAAGACAATGAGATGGTATTTGTAGCCACGAAGGACGATTCAGATGAAGATGAAGAAAGGTATATAGAAACTGCACTCATATATGAAGTTAGTAAAAATGATGTCTGGATCATAGATAGTGGTTGCACTCACCATATGACCGGTGATAAACAAAAGTTTGAGACTTTTGAATACTATAATGGTGGTTCAGTAAGAATGGGAAATGATACACCTTGTCTAGTTGAAGGTAAAGGAACCATAATGTTAAATAACCTGATAAAATGTGAAAATGCTTACTGGGTTAAAGGACTAAATTACAATTTTTTAAGTGTTTCTCAGTTGAATAATTTAAGTCATAGAGTAGCATTTAAAAATAAGAAGGCAAATATCTACAATGAATCATGAAGATTGATTGGTACCGGCGAGCAGACAAAAGGTAACCTTTTTCTATCTTGATGACACTAACACCACTTGTTTGATGGCTAGAAATGAAGACATATGGTTGTGGCACAAAATATTGTGTCATGTCAACTTTGACAACATGATAATGATAAGAAACAAAAGGAATGTCAGAGGCTTACCGACAATGACTAAGCCCGAGCATATCATGTGCAAGAATTGTCAAAAAGGTAAGATGACAAAGTCTAGTTTCAAGAGAAAAACCCATACATCTACTACAATTCTAGAATTAGTCCGTACAGATCTATGTGGAACCATGAGGACAAAGAGATACTATGGAGATAGGTATTTCATTCTCTTTGTTGATGATTTTTCTAGAATGATGACAGCCATGTTTTTAAAAGATAAATCATAAGCATTTAAGATGTTTAAATGGTATAAAGCAATGGTAGAAAAACAAAGTGAAAAGAAATTGAAATACTTAAGGTCAGATAGAGGAGGGGAGTTTACTTTAGAAGAATTCACTGACTATTGCAGTGAGCATGGAATTAAAAGACAAGTTTCTGCACCATGGACACCACAAAAAAATGGAATTGCTGAAACGAGAAACAAATCAATTGTTTTTGATTAAGGAAAATAGGTTTTGATGGGTTCCTAAAACCCTACAGACTTATATAAAAAAACCTAGAGCATATAAGCATTAAGAAACAACCAAAATGAAACAGGCAGTCCAAACAAAACAGTCCCAAATAAAATAGAAAGCTAGGGACTAAAACCCATAAAGACTAGGAACATAAAACCAGGGGAGCAAATCAGGCAATGTCTTTGAGAATCTCTGCAGCCCGTATCTCCAGCTCGGTCATTCTACCCACAACTTCTTTTAGGTCAGCCAACTCTTTGTCAGCTTCCTAGTTTTCCATCTTCTTGGTGGCCTCTCTTGTCCTCTTCTTATTTCCATCTTCTGGTAGCTTCTCCTTGTCACTATTCATCAACTGATCCTCCTTATTCCCTCTTTATTCTTCAAATTTATCTATGATCACCTTAATGTTATGATTTGAAGCCTTAAGTATATTGTAGCTTTGCTCAGTAATTTTGACCATTGAGTCTTCAATGCTTTCAACTCTTTGCTTCAGCTAGTTCACTCTGCTATCCAGCTCCCTATCCTCCGTAATGTTCTTATTATTGTTACTTATGTTATCTTTCTCCATCCTATCCATTCTTTTTTTCAGCTCATAGATTCTGTAGTAGGTCCATTTCGTGGTTTTGTAGCTATCAATGGCACTATTTTTTGCATTGTTTAGCACATCCATTTGAGGATCCTCCCTCGCATTATCACTAAAAATCACCAGAGCAGGATCAATTAAATCTTCCATCTAGATTCTTCCCTCCTTATTTTCCTTAACCAAAGTCCTAACCATTTCTCTCTTTATCCCCATTTTAGCAAAGACAGTGTCAAAATTCCTCCAAACGAATTTCTTGTTTTTGCCAGTAACATTGTAGGTGTAATGATCTTCCCCATACTCCGCATACCCTTGACTCTAATTATCCTTGTCGTTCCCCCTCCCCTAACTGTCCTCTTTCTCGTCTCTCTCCTCTTGTTTTTTTTCCTAACTATCCTACCTCTTCTCCTGGGTTTCCTCCTTAATCTGATTCCCTCTATTGAATCTCATAACCCTCTTCCCCAAGCTTGCCACTTCATTCTGAGCCGACAGTTTGATAGTTATCTTCCTCTTAATATCCATCTTCCTCTGCTTCTTGCCTTGTTTTGATTTTCCCTCTTCTCCAGAGCTCTCATTCCCTATTTCCATCCCATCCTCATTTTCGTTGTATTCCCTATCTGAGGAGATCTCAATGTGCTATTTTAAAGCCTCCATTTTGAATTTTTTCTTCCCCTTCTTCGTTTGAAGAGGCTCTTCCTCCTCAGTCTTTGAGTGCATATCTCGACTATCCTCGATATTAGAGGGGACATAATCCTCCCCCAAACCCTCATCAGAATTCCCCTCCTCCATACAATAGATTTCCTTCCCCATAGTACAAGCTTTAAAGTACTCATAAATTAACAGTAATAAGTCCTCATGGAAAGCAGGGTTGCTAATATGTTTCTCCTTATAGTCATTAATGTTTTCATTGATGGACAAATAAAGGAAGAATAGAATGGATATCTTTGTCCCTTACCTGAAATGGTTGAGAAGAACGAAGTGGTGAGTGCTGCTGTGATCGAATCTCATATCCAGAGAGATGAATTTGATAATTACCCGCAACACGAATCTCCACAGAGGCTTGATTGAGCTCGGCTAGTAGAAAGTGCCCTTCTTCACAAGAGATCTCTTTTCTGCCACATTTTTAACAAAATCCATCAGAGCTTGGCTGGAAATCTTCCTATCCCTAGAAAATTTCTTCCCAATGATGGGAATGCCAGTCACAACTGACACAATTTCCCCTGTCATCATGAAATTCACCCCATCAATTTTCACCTGCCCTTCATTCCAGCTATTTACCATCATCTTCATAACTGAGGGCTTCCACCCATGAAGACCCTCAATGAAGGTAGTCACTTCACCCTTATTCAAAATCTCCCAAACCTTTGATCTACGGTGCCATTTTTTAGTTTCCTTCTCCGGTTCTCTCCTGTGTATTTCTCCCACCATTTTTGCAAATTCTCTGCTTCCTATGTATCTGGTATACTTCCCTCTAAAAACCCTCTATTTCCAAGTGATATTGGGTTTATTTTTTGAGAGACTTCTTTTTGCCTCGTGAAAGCTATAATTAATTTTATGCCTCCAAGTGTGCCAACAAGGCCTTTCAATGATAATCCCTTTGCCTCTCTCATACTTGCACATCATACAGGGATTCATCCCCCATCTATCATAGCTCTTCATGATTATCATTTAATTACTCTGTGTCTTCCCGGGACCTGATCACTTTCAATGATACTTAAGATTTCTGGCAGAAAATTATAGCTGTCCTTCCACTTTTTCACTCCCCCACTCTTGACTCCCATATTTTCCAACCTGTCTGCCACCTGGTTGGCTTCCTGGTATTCATGTGCCACATGGACATGATCAAATGTTTTGAGAATTTGTTTGCACTCCCCAATTATGTTCTCAATAGTCCACGCAGGCACATTCTTTTCATTTAAGCAATCTATGATGTTCTTTGAATCCCCTTCTAACCACAAATTCTTGATCTCCATTTCCCAGGCAAGCCTTAAGGTGTGGTGTGCTGCACTCGCCTCATAATAATGGTTGGTTTGTGACCCCAGGGGGGAAAAAATAGCAGCAATGCCTTTGCCATGTGAGTTCCTTATGATTCCTCCCACACCAGCCAACCCAGGGTTGCCCTTTTCTGCCCCATCAAAATTAGCTTTGAACCATCCTTTTGACAGTAAAGACCATCTGCAATCCAACCTTTTATTGGTGTTATTGGGCCCATTTTTGTGAAGTGGGCTAATACCTCTGCTATTAGTATAGTTTTCCATAAGAGCATTTGAAATTTTGTGGGCAACATACTTAGCAAGGGTAGCCTTTTCCCTAAAGATCACATTGTTTCACTCCTTCCATAATCCCCAGCAAATGTGTGGCATTGCCCAAGCCAAAGATGATGACCTCTCAACCCCTAATTCCATTGGTCAAAGAGCTCAAGAGTAGTATTGGGGAAACACCAGGATGTCTCAAAAAAAGATAGGAAATGATGCCATATTATACTGGTGAATTCACAGTGGATAAACAAGTGGTCCACATTTTCACTTTTGTTTTGGCATAGGATGCATCTATTAGGAATGTGTTGACCCCTCTTAATTAGTTTATCCACAGTCAAAATGCAATTTTGGATCATTGTCCAGAAAAAGATGTTGATCTTTGGGATAATACTAGGAAACCAGGCCTTGGCCCATATGGGGATAGTACCAATTTGTTGCATGGTTTCATATCCTGAAGCCACTGTGTAGATACCATCAGTAGTTTCCCCCCAAACCATAATATCTTCATTAAGAGAGAGGGGAGTATGACCAATTTTAACCATAAGAGGTTTTAGGTCCTGGGACACCTCGATAAGGTTCACCCATTCATTGTTAATTCTATAGTCACTAAATCTTCCACCATATCTTTCAATGTAATTTTCAGCCCATCTATTATATGGCTCCAAGTTCCATAAAGGGCCCTGTCTATGCCAATCATCATGCCAAAAGTTGACATTCTTACCATTTCCTAATTTCCATCTTGCTTTAGCAGTCGCTATGTCTTTAGTCCTCAGAATGCCATTCCATATGTGGGAGCCTTTTGGGTCCATATCTCTACTGATGAACTATTTGAAGGTAATATTTTCTACATATTTGTCCTTAATAATATCCCTTCATTCCCCAGTTGAGTTGAAGATTCTCCAAATTTTCTTAGATTGCAAAGCTTTGTTGAACTGCTTCAAATTCTTGATGCCCAGCCCTCCATGTTTTTTTGGCTTGCATATAGTATCCCAAGGCACAAGTGGGTATTTCTTGTTTCCATCTTTGTCAGCCCATAAGAACTTTCTCTGAATATCTTCCAGAGAGTCAACCACCTTAGCAGGTATAGAGAAGAGGCTAAGAGCATAAGTAGGGAGGTTCTGAAGAGTAGATTTTATCAGTGTCACTTTTCTTGCTTGAATTAGGGTGATGCCCTTCCAGCCCATCAATTTTTTGTTGAATCTATCAATAAGGCCTCCCCAGAAGGAATCAGGGGGTTTGGTTTGGAGTGGAAGACCTAAATAGGAAGCGGGAAAGGAACCAAAACTACAACCCAAAATGCCTGTCATTTTCCTTTGTCTATCCATGGGAGTATTAATGAAGACCACCGAGCTCTTGTTCCAGTTAATAAGCTGGACCGAAGCATTTGAATAGGAATTAAGGATTTTCTTAACATTTCTAGCTTCTTTAACTGAAGAACCACCAGCCAGAATAGTATCATCCACAAATTGCTAGTGGGTAAAAGTGAAAGGGCCTGAAGAAGGATTTAGTTCATTGATTAGACCCCTTCTCCTATAATCATGGATAAGCCTTTCCAAGAACTTAGCCAAGATGATGAATAGGATCAGGGAAAGGGGGCCCCTTGCTTAAGATCCCTGGAAGATTTGAAGAAGTTTGAAGGAGAGCCATTCACCAAAACTGCAAAAGAAGGGGTGGAGATGAACTGGAAATAATATTTATTACCTTGTCATTGAATTCAAAGGCCCCCAAAATGTTACTCAGGAAGATCCAATAAACCCTGTCATATGCCTTGGAAAGGTCCAATTTAAGAAGGAATCCTTCCCATTTTCCCTCCTCCAAGGAGTGAATCACCTCGTGCACTGCCATGATAGAGTCCAAAATTTGTCTACCAGGGACAAAGCCCATTTGTTGGGGGGAAATTAAAGCTGGGAGGATTTTAAGCAGTCTGATAGTTAATACTTTGGAGATAATCTTGTAAAAATAATTACACAGACTAATGGGTCTAAAGCTTTCAAAAGAATCCGCACTTGGAATTTTTGGGATGAGAAAAAGAAAAGTGGCATTGATCTCTTTAAGAAGGCTCTTGGCACCAAGAAATTCCCGGAAAGCTTTTACAATGTCATCTTTGATAACCTCCCAGTACATCTGGAAAAAGAAAGAAGGGAAACTATCTAGGCTAGGGGATTTTTTTGCAGGTAAAGAAAAAACAACTTTATGGATTTCTGCCTGATCCAAGATCACCAACATATCCTTATTCTGGCTTTCCGTGATCACCTTAGGAATAGTTTGAAGAATTACCTCCTGGTCATCCTCTTTGAGGTTTTCTCTTTTGAAAGGATTTGTGAGAAGTACCTAATGGACTCATTTGAAATCTCCTTGTCTTCCTCCAAAGTTAGATCCCCCTTCTTAATGGCATTGATTCTATTAGCCGTCCTGTGTTTCATTGTGGATAGGTGAAAGAAGTGAGAGTTTTTGTCCCCCTCTTTCAACCACACCGATCTTTACCTTTGCCTCTAGAACATTTCCTCTTTGCTTACAATGTTGTGAAGGTCATCCAGAATGGATTTTTTAGCACTAATTCTATCAACATCATATCCGTGGTTTTGGATCTCTTCTTGAATCTCTGCAAGCTCTGAATGTATCCTATCTTTAGTCTAAAAAATATTGCCAAGGTCTCTTTTGTTCCATTTTCTAATCTCCATTTTAATGTTCTTAAGTTTCTTAGCCACCATGTACATCACCGTACCATCCACATCAATGCTCCACCATTCCTTTATTTTATTGAGGAGGTTGGGGTGGGTAGTCCACATCCTCTCAAATCTGAAGGGGAAAGCCTTTTTCTTGTTGTGATTGACCAGGTTGAGAGAGATAGGAGAGTGGTCAGAACCGAATCTCACCGTAGAAGATAGGTGGCAATGATACTATTGCATCTATTCCATAGTAATGAGGGCTTTGTCTAGGCATACCTGAATGCACTCTGAGCCAGCTCTCCTATTTGACCAAGTGAATTTACCCCCACCTAATTCCACATCTATGAGAGCCAGATAGTTGATCAAGCTGGCAAGCTGCTGCCTACTCTCTAGGTTAGGTGGCAGACCTCCAAATTTCTCAGATTCAATAAGAGGAGTGTTGAAATCCCCCATGATAATGGCTTTTGGATCTATAAATTTAGCACAAAGAGTTCTCAGCTGGTCCCAGAAAGCACGCCTATAATTCTTTGTGTTTGGAGCATAAATGTTCATTATTTCCCATCCCTCTTGGTCTATTGGGTTAATGAATTGAATAAGTAAGATGTTTCCTTCATCCCAAATGATATGAGCATTGAGGTTTTCCTTCCATAATACCAGTAAGTCTCTAAAGGCTCCCTCTGAGTCAGTAGAAACAATCTTTAGATCTTTTCCAAAAGAAATGCCTTGTACTCTTTCTTTTTTCATTTTTGTTTCTCGTATAAAAAAAATGTCTGGTCTATGGTCCCTTATCATATTCCTAATTATTTCTTGTTTGTGGGCTCCATTTAGCCCATGAATGTTCCATGATATGACCTTCATGATTTCTTATAAGAGTCCTAGATGGTCCTCTGGTACCCATCTGCAATATTTCTTTTTTCTTCTTCCTTTGTGATTTGATTCATACTCTTCCTTCCTGGTGTGTTGGACTTGGTCCCTATGTCTGCTTTGGCCCTACTTCTTGTTGCTGCAGGAGAGGCCGAAGATGGCTCCCAGCTATTTTTCTTTTTCACTGTTATCCATGGTCCCACATTCTCATCTTTGGATGTATCTTTGTAGCTATCAAAAAGGGCTTCCATTCTTGAGATTTGACCAAGAGTGGTAGAAGATTGTAAGAAGAATGAAAAGAATGAAAGCTTAAACAAGTATTAATTTAAGAAAATGAAATGCATGGAAGATTTTACCAAAACCAAAGGAGAGAAGATTGCAAGATCAACCACAAAGTACTTCAAGAATCCAACAATGAGCCAAGAGATTTTGGTAAGGGGAAAAGCAAAGAAA
>MU224007.1:24092-34585 GCA_018584345.1 Thuja plicata
AGCTCTGTAAGCCAAAGTCAATGGCAGAAAGGGTGACATCCTCAATCTCAGAAATCTGAGCCCCTGACAAGCCCTATAAAACACCAAATAAATATATAAGCAATAGTTTACAATGAAGATTATGATTTAATTGAATTCCACAAATGATTATGCTCCACAACTCTATTATCACAAGTTTATAAACAAATTTTACAAACCATTATTAAAATATAAACATTTTCTCTTCTTTCACACATAAGACTATTCTTTAACAAATTTGTAGTTACAGTTAGAGAAGGATGGTCCAAATTTTATTTGTGGGGGTTAGAGGTTAGGACAACTTTTGTAGAAGGTAATAGGACTATTGTAGCCTGACAGTGAGTATGTTTTAGTGTGTTTACCCTTAGCATGGAGGGATTTATAATGCTTTTAGGTTGAAAGTATGGCACAGGAGCACCTCCTAGCACTTGGAGTCTCATGAAGATTACAGACCCTTGATGTTCTCAGTGCACTCTTGGACCAAAGGGACCCAAGATATCATGTAGTTCAAGGCTTTAGAAATAGTCTATCATTGAGATCCAATTGTGAGACCTAGTTTCAATTTTGGGCACTTATAAGCCACTTGGTACACTATGGTCATGGGATATGTACAATGGTCATGGGTTTCAACTCTGCATAAAATCAACTTGGCCAGATTCCCCTATGTCTTAACCTTCAAATGCAACCAGTTTGGTGAAGGGATCTTACCTATAACTCCAGTTATCGTGATTTTTGTCTCTGCAACTTTGGTTTTTGTTCATTTCTAAGAGTTTCACATTGTTTTTCAAGTTTAAAGCATTTCCACAAGGGGAATTGGATAATATCTGGTGGAAATATTCTTCGTAATATGCTTTCAAAGAGTCTGCAAGTTTTTTTTGTGTTGATACAGGGAGATGACCATATGATCGATCCCTAGGTGTATATCTCAATGTATGCACCAAATCTGAATATACACAATAGTGTATAACTTCTAGAGAACTGAGCACCAAGGGCCCTAATTATGGATTTGATTTTTTTTTGTGAATACCTAAGTGTTCCAGTTTTTTTTAGAAGGAAACACTTCCATTTTCTAGCACTTCCTTCTTTAGTGGAGGCCTAATTAGCCCTCTGGTCTAGTATAAGATTCTTTAACTTAGCCTCTATTTTGACCCCTCTGTATAGTTAGAAAATGGAAGCACTTCCATGGTAGAATATTTTAGCCTTCTAGGTAAGTGGTTTGGGGTCATGTCAAGCACCTTGAATGGGATACTGACTTTGATCTGGCTTTATCCCCCTGTTCTGCCCCATTTCCACTTTTTCCAACCTATTTCTGGCATCCCAGACTGAGAAATTGGAACTTTGGCCTCAGGGTCAAGCTCAACATTTTTGGGTCAAGGTTGAGCTTGACCTTGACCTAGGTCACAATAGACCTTTTCTAGGCCTAGGGTTCAAATTTCAGAATCTCAAGGTTTCCAGATGTCGGTCTTTGGAAAAAGTTAATTCCCGCTTCCGGGTCGGCTGTTTCAGACTTCAGGACAACAGATCCTAAATTTTTAACATAGGTCCTCTTCTAGGGGCATGGGTCCAATTAGAATTTAATTCTCCTATGTCAGCCTCTCTAGAATATTGTGCCCTAATTTCATCTAAAGGGAAGCTTTCTCTTCTCATTTTCTATAACCATGAACTATAATCATCAAGCATAATTGCAAGAACTTTCAAAGACTTGAAGAGTGAATTCCAAAGGTGAAGAAGAAAGATTTTAGGCAATCCAAGTATCTATTGAAGCATTCATCAATTTTCAAGCACTTCTCAAGCATCCATTTTCATCTAGGAGATCCATTGGTGGCTATTGAAGGATTAAAGCTCCATGGAGCCCTCTTGTTGAAGATTTCTCCATCTACATACCTCCAAGCCTCTTCCAATCCAAGAACCCATTCAAGATTGGTGTTGAAGATCTACAAGTAATTGATTGAAGACATCCTAAATTCTACATTCTACTTTCTATATCCATTTGGTGCGTCCATACTTGTGGATTCAAGGATTCAAATCCTCCACAAGGACCTTTTACATGAGCAAGGTGAATTGTTTCATTTACTTTGTTTATTTCTGCAATTTCAATTATATATTTGAGGTTAATTTTAAAACTGGGGTTTGACCAAGGCAAAACCCTCCCCCAACAAAAAAACCCTTTTTATTGCAGGTACAAGTTTGGAACAATAGACCAGGACGGAGATTCAGATACCCTTTTTGACAAACTTCCAGGATCTGAAAACAAAATTTCAGTCTGAGACTTTTTAGGTCGATTGTGACCTAGGGTGCAATTAGAAATTCTAGAAAATGGTGACATTGAATTGAGGGTACAAATTGGAACTATCTTAGAATAGAAAAATATTTCTAGGTTTTGTCTGTCTCTGCGTTTCTATTCCAGATCTAGTCTTGGATTTTCCAGAAACTCAACACAGGCTTCAGAAAACAACATTCTTCAGATCTGCAATATTTTAAGGTTAGTGCATTTCTCCTATTCAATTAAATTAAGGTTTTCAATCTATCTAAATCTATTCTACATTCAAATTAACAAATCAAACTGGGTACTTAAGATATTCCTTCCTTTTTCTTGTTTCCAAATGATTGATTCATTTATGCATTGATCCTTCCTTTTGGGTTAATCAACTTGGATCTCTTATTTGCATATCTAAGGATAGAAGGAGAGCATATTATTTTCCCCCATAAAATATTTAAATGTAAGGTATTTTATGTCAAATGAATCCACACAATACACATCACACATATTTTTATCCTCTACACCCTCAAACCTTGGTTCTCCTGGTTTAGATGTATCTTAATAAAGGGTATTTGAATCTATTATTCAATCCCTAAGTCTTTGGGGGCTTTTCAAAGTTATCTTGATTGTACTGCCCAGATAGGGCTACTAGAATTTGACTAGACAGTTTAGCGAATACCTTCAAAGGTCTCAATCATTTTGATTGTGTGCATGGACCAAGTCCATTTTGATTCCTTCATGATGTCTAAGGTCCCCATTGATCATTGTGTGGGCTTGTAATCCTTGTAACCATTTTTGCGCTAAGACTAGTGGCTTGGGTCTTAGTAAGCCTCTTCATGATGAACCCATCTATGTTGCATACAAATTATAATTCTCATGGGGGGTATTGAGGTTGTGTTTTGCATCAATTTTTAAAGGTGTGAGAGTCAGGGTTTGCCACTCTTTATAGAGATTTAATGGATTTAGTGATTGGATCATCGTACCCTTGACACTTGCATCAGAGTAGGTGGTATGGACAGTGATGAAAATATTTGAGGTGCTCATGAACCTAGGGTGTAGATGGGTTCTTGTCTGTGGTGAAGATATAGACTATTATATGGCGATTGTCCTAGTATGAAAGTGAAATTCCAGAGTAAAGTTTACTGAACTAGCAAGTGAATGTGCTTTGAGTGAAAGGATAAGGACCTTGTGATAAGTTGAGAGGTTCTTGGGGTGTCTTAGAAGTTATATGTTGGGAGTCTTTAGAAGGCCATGAAGGTGTATTGAAGGATTAAGGATATTCACAATTAGTGAACAATCATAGATTGTATTCATGATTTTGAACAAGAAATAAGAGTAAAAAGATGATGGTTGCATGTTCTGAATGATGTTCAAGGTTGATTCAGAAGCCAATAAGTGATTGGTTGGGGTATGAGTCTATGTATGAGTTTAGCATTGGTTGAACTGAGTCCAAGGATGGAGGGCGAGAGTTCAAATCAATTTGAGTCATGATGGCTAGACAAGGAAGTGAATTCCTTGAGTTGAATTAAATTAGAAAAAATTCTTTGACCATAAAGAAACAACAAAAAAACATAAACTAAGTTACCACCATACAAACTATGAAGATATGCTATTCCGAAAACAATGTACTATTCTATCTTATGAATATTTATAAAACATTACCTCAGGTTTTTGAGCTACCCGTCTACGTCTACTAGAAAGAGAACTCCTTGGTGTGCTTGTACCACCAACTGCACCCTACAATGCATATTATTCATGTATCAATTCAGATTCTTCTATACATAAAAATTTTATTTAATTTTAATAAATTTAGGTAATTAATTAAAATAACATGTCAAAACACAAATTTAAACAAACCTGTGTTGGCTCTGTACCATACACCAATGACAACATATCATCTGTAAGGGCCATATCCTCAGTACTGGATGCCTAACATCTTCTCCCACAATGTACACATGAATGGGATGTCAAAACATACACACTCACCTGACTATCTATCCCATCACATATACCATTACAACTGATGCATATATGCTCAATGGGTTGGGCTGACCCTGCAAGTGTATCTAATGATAATGGATCCCACACGGGATGAGATGATCCTAATGGTGCATCTGATGACAATGGAGATTGTGCGGGATGGGATGATCCTAATGGCACATCTGATGAAGATGGAGGTGGCACTGACACTGATCCATCCTCTCCAACTAACTGAGTGCCATGTTGTATAATGACATCAGTCAATGATGCAGCTGCATGGAGAGTCTATATGTCCATAGACTCCTTCACCACTACTGGGACCACAAAATGAATGAGGGGTTTTCTCGTAGTATGCCTCCTCTCTTGTGGTCGGGTAATCCTATGTACCCTAGGTTTATCCTGCCTAGAGCCTCTCCCTCTACCCTGGAACTTATGAAAGTCAAAGTAATTTGGCTTCTCGCCAAGGATAAACTCACAGTATAGACTCATCAAAAAATATAAAGACACCTCATTATTATTACGAGTCGTTTGGTCAAATACCATGTACCACCTATCCCCAAAAGATTATTTCACCCCCCTATGAGCACACCAACGTATAGGAAACCGTTTTGTATTAACTTCTAGGGAATTTCTAGTATTAGAATCAGTAAAAAGGGCACATATGTCACATTTTTCTATGCCTTTTATTTTCACATCCTCATATGATAAACAATCAACATAATATGTACGACACATATCCCTCCATGAACCCCATTTTGTCACCTCTTGAGACACCTTATTTGCACCATTGTACATTTTTTCTAATGTAGTGGTGAGGGTAGAGTGATGCTGAAGACCGGAAGCCTTCAACCTATTGACTAATATATTAATTTGTGCACTATTTTGGTTAAGGCATTGCACAAGGTCCTCTTGTGTTGCATTTACATGATCTAATGGCACATGTGGAGGGTCTAAGGGTGGCGGTGGTTGTGGACGAGGATAATTTTGAGGAGTGTTTATGGGTGGCGATGGTGGTGGACAAGGAGAATTTTGAGGAGGGTTTATAGGTGGTGATGGTGGTGGACGAGGAGAATTTTGAGGAGGGTTTACGGGGGGTGGTCTTTAATTTCTGTTTCCTCTTCTTGGGTTGTTTGATGAATCTGATATGAAATTAATAAAAGAAAACAAAAAATCAATATAATAACCTAATTTGATAAAAAATGCAAAAAAAAAACAACAAAAACAATAATACATACCTTTCTTACGGGGTGCCATTGCTTGAAAATATGCAAATTGTTGAAGATATCTTGTTTTCTTCAAAGCTCGATCGGGTTCTTAGGTGTTTTTGCCCTCCTCCACTCTGTTTCTTTGTGGTTTAGGCGTTAGAAATGGCCTAAGCCACAGGGTTTGAAAAATATAATATGTTTTTAATAACCCGATCAGATTATTAGAAACATCTTAGAACTCGATCACATTATTAGAAAATATAATATGTCTAATAACCCGATCGGGTTATTAGAAACATCTTAGAACCTGATCGGGTTTTAAGAAAGGTAAATTTTTTTAATAACATTGTCTAGGCTTGGTTACCAAGCCTAGTACAATTTCAAAATTTCAATAACCTAATCGGGTTATATGAAATTTGAATTTTTTCAAAACATTTATCCACTTTTTTTGTCCACAACTTGGCACACATACCCACTTCCAGTAGAGTAATTACCACTTTCCTATACCTTGTCTAGATGACATATTGATGGATGTTCTTACAGTAGAAACATATTTTACCAATATTGATCTATGAAGAGGGTATAACCTGTATCCGAGAAGGGGATGAATGGAAAATAAATTTCAAAACTAGAGATGGATTGTACGAGTGGATGGTTATGCCATTTGGTTTATAAAATTCTCCTAGTACCTTTATGAGGCTAATGAATACTATGTTGTGTCCCTACATTGGTAAGTTTGTAGTAGTTTATTTTGATAGTATATTTATATTTAGTAAAAGAAAAGAAGAACATCTGCACCACTTGAGGATCATATCAGGGGTGTTGAGGACAAAGAAACTCTATACCAATTTGAAGAAGTGCATGTTCATACAAAAGAGTTTGGTTTTTCTAGGATTTTTCATTTCTACAGATGGTGTACATGGATTTAGATAAAGTTAGACCCACTCTTGAATCACCTAGTCCACGTAGTATTAAAAAGGTGAGAAGTTTCCATGGGATGGATACTTTCAATAGAAAGTTCATTCACAATTATAGTAGCATTGTAGCACCCATAATAGATTGCACCAAAGGTAGAGAATTTTGGTGGACTAAAGAAGCTATGGAAAGTTCCTAGTATCTAAAGAAAAAGGCCAGTCAAGATCCAATATTGGAATTATAAAATTTTGATAAAGTGTTTGAGGTGGACTAGTGTGATGCTTCACATGTGGGTATTGGAGTTGTACTTAGTCAAGAAAGTAAGTCCAATGTTTTTATTAGTGAAAATTTGAATAATGTGTAGAAGAATTATTCAACTTATGATATAGACTTTTATGCAATTATACAACCTTCGAGACATTGGAAATATTACCTCGTGCCCAAGGAGTTTGTGTTGTTTACACATGATATTTCTTTAAAATATTTGAACATACAAAAGAAATTGAATAATAGACATGCAAAATGGGTCTCTTTTCTACAAGGCTATTCTTTTGTTTTGATGCATAAATCAAGGATACAAAATCAAGTTGCAGATGCCTTAAGAAGGTATGTAGTGCTTTTAACCACCATGGAAACTGAACTAATTGGCTTTGATGCAATTAAAGATTTGTATGAATTTGACACTAATTTTTGGGAAGTTGTGGATCAGTTGAAAAATCTAGTACCTGGGCAAATGGGGAAGATTCAAGGTGAATATCTTATGGAGGATAACTATCTATTCAGAGGAAAACTATTGTGCATTCCAATTGGCTCTATGAGAGAAAATATTATCAAAGAGTTTCACAAGAGTGGTATGGCTAGATATTTTGGAAAGGATAAGACAATCGGTTTAGTAGTAGATAAATACTACTAGCCAAAGATGAAATGAGACATAACCAGATATGCGGAGAGGTGTAGAAAATTTTCAAGTAGCTAAAGGACACTCAAAATATATAGGGTTGTAAATGCCATTTCTAGTACCCATAGAACCTTGGACATATCTGAGCATGAAATTTGTATTGGGGTTGCCAAATACACTGTAAGGTAACGATTCCATCCTTTTGTTGTTTATAGGATCTCAAATATGGTTCATTTCATTGCTTGCAAGAAAACTAGTGATGTTACAAGTTTATTAGAATTATTCTTTTCAAAAATTGTTAGATTACATGGTATTCCAAAAACTATAACCTCTGATCAATATACCAAATTCCTAACTCATTTATCAAGGATTTTATGGAAGAAGATGGAACCAAAGTTACATTTTAGTAGTTCTTATCATCCTCAAATGGATGAGCATACAAAGGTGGTCAATTAGAGTTTGGGTTTGTTAAGATGCATTGTTGGACATAAACCGAAATAGTGGGATTTATCATTACCACAAGCTGAATTTTCCTATAACAGTTCAATGAATAGGTCAATAGGAAAATCACCATTTGAAGTTGTTTATGGCAGGAATCTTAAAGGTATTCGAGATTTGGTACAACTACTGCTGGGTGATAGAATCAGTGGTGATGGAGAAGCATTTGCATAACACCTACTAGTTGTCGAAAGATAAATAACAAATTACATAAAAGTCATGAGAGGTACAAAGAATCAACATATGTTGGTTGAAGACATTAGGTATTTAATGCTTATGAGGTAGATCAACCAACTGGTCTTGATATTTCCCCTATGTTTAATGTCTCTATTTTATATACTTTCCATGGTGAAGATCATGCTAATAAGTGAGGATGAAATGAATTGGCATAAGATAATTCCAAGAAAGAAAAAGGAAAAGATTGCACAGGTTTTAGGTAAGAAGACTGCTAATACTCACAAAGGAAAATACAACATATATCTGGTAAATTAGAAAGGTTTAACTCCAACAAATAACGTGCATAGATTACAGAGTGGAAATTGAAGAAGCTAGATCAGTCAAAATGGTAGTATTAGTTTTAGGACGAGAACTTGTAGAAGTTGCATTCTTTTCAACTAGAGGAGAATAATGTAGGGACTTCTGATAGTCATAAATTTTCACTCAATTGTCTATTTGGGCTGAAATTTTAGGGTCAAATTCCATCATACAAGGCCTCAAAATCAAGTTTACTCTTTATTTTTTGAGATTTTCTATTTTTTTTTTGTATTTTTTTTTTTTATGCATGTGGTTCCTTAACAAGTTGACAGGTGAAGTCAATCAAGTGAACTCTAAATAATTGGAAAAATCTGTAGTTTTAGGGATAGTTTTAGAAATGACCAAAAATGAAAAAAAAAAAGATTTTGTGAAAATATAGCAAAAATGGTAATTTTTCTAATGGTAGTTAATTGGTATTTTATCTTTTTGTAGCAGAAGATTAGTTGCAGGATAATGAAGAAGCATTGAATTCTAAAATCATACTCTATTTTTTCTTCCACGTATGATTTCTGTCAATGGTTAAAATTTTGTTACATCAAAATTCTTAAGGTCTAATGTAAAATTTTTAATCTTTTCAATTTAATGGGTGTAACCCTTCCACTCTAATGGGTGGTCTCTTCTTGTCTTCCTTTCAACCGCTCCTTGTCCCTCTCCCTCCTTCCTTATTGTTTTCTTTCTACCCCCTTCTATCTCTCCTCCTCCCCGTCCCTTTTCACCATCTTGTCCACTTCTTCTAGTTGTCCCTCGGCCAAATCTATTTTTCTTATTTCCTTTTTACCCTCCTTGTATTTTTGTCATTTTTCTTCCTTTATTTAGTTATTCTTTTACTTTCTCATTCTTTACTTTATATTTCTTGTTTTTTTATTTTTTTAATCTTTTCTCCCTTTCAATTGATCTTCAACCTCCTTTTATTTTACTTTTGATCTTGGTTTCGTACCTAATTTTAATTTTGTTTCATTCTATTTCTTATTTTTACTTTATTTGTTTTCTTTGAATATTCTTCCTCAATCATCCTCCCTTTCATTTCCTGTCTTTTATTCCTCTATTTTATTATCATTCTTATAGCCTTTTAATCCTCTTATTGTAGTTGTGGTAGGCTATACTGCACAATTTGTGAATTAGTTTTCGGTCAATCAACCAATCCTAAGTCACTATTTTTTGCTTTAGAATATTTGTAATGTTTAACTATTTATTTGTGAATTAAATAAATGATATAAATTACTTATCTCCTTTTTGATTGGTTCAATTGATTTTGTCTTATGGGACCCTTTTTTCGAAACTTCAACAAATTTGTTAATTTATTTTGAAATTAGTTTTTTAATTTATAATATAATATTTTATTACTATAAACATGTTATTATATGTTATTTTTATTTTACTATATTTAATATTTTATTACTATAAACATGTTATTATATTTTATTTTTTACAAATTTTAATTACAATATATTTGAACAATATTATAATATATAATTATTATATATTCTAATACTATATTATATTTTTAATATATATATAATTATTACAATTTCTAATATATAATATAAAAGTACTATATCATTTAATTTTTAATCTCTAATAATTTTATTTTCGTAAATAACTATTAATTAAAATATAATTAATATTAATAAAAAAATTAGAATTAAATTTACATATATAATTATAATTATAACTATTTACGACAAGTATAGGCCACTACGTGGCACTTGTTTACTTGGTATTCATCTTGATTTTAAATTTATTTTTCTTTGCTCTTTATTTCCATTTTTAATGAGTACATTTAACTTCCTTTCTAATTTTCCTATCATCTCTTTCATTTTTAGTATTTTATTATTAATACTTTTTATTTTCTTGTCATTCCTTCCTTTTTTATTAGTATCTTTTTTATTAGCTTTTTCTTATTTATTTAGTATTTGTTTAGTTTTTGTATCAATTAGAATTTGATTGGAAATATTTTCTAGTAATTATAATCACCAAAAATTCTCATTTAAAAGATTTAGTAAAACAATGTACAAAATTATTTATTTTGGATAAACAATTACTATCATAAAAATTAATATATTTACCATAACATATTGCTAAAAATCTTAATACAAGATATTTCATATTATGTACATGTACAAAGTATTTATTTCCACATAAACAATTATTAAATTGACCATAATATAAAGTTAATTTATGTTTA